>BMAO01011435.1:25000-26552 GCA_019973975.1 Trichonephila clavata | reverse complement strand
AGTGAATGTCTTTGATTGCGCCTCTGTTCTTCCTTTTATTGTAGTCTTGAGCAGCACGCGGACCACACGCATTTTGATTACACTCACCTTACCTAAGGCATTTTGTTCCCGACACTTGCATTCGCATCACCTTTCTACTGAGTTGCGCGTTAATTGTACTGATCGAAATAACTTTTTTCTACAATTTTAAGGTTATCTGCTTAAAATGTACGTTGTCGCTTAATTTTTAAATACCAATGTAGAAATATCAGCCGATATAAATTTATAATCTGATCTAATACCATAATAAATGATGTTTTATGCATATTAGTACAGTTGTGATTTTTCAATTGAAAAAACAATCATTCAGCACTAAGAGCAACAGTCTATTTTCCTCAACAGAAACTGGTTTCTGAATAATGTGAACCATTGAAAAATATTCGTGGAGAAAATTTGCGATAGATTTGAAAGATGTATGTCTTCAGAATACAGAGTTAATAATGTTGTTGTTTATTTTATTATTGGCAGTACTTTCGTATATGCAAGTACACTCACTTCAAAAAGTTAAGCATGGACAGAAAAATTTTAATTTCTGTAAGTCAATCAAAATTAAAGAAGCTGTTATTTGCCTCAAAGGCAGAAGGAAATATGCAATCATGTTAGGTAACTTGAGATATATGCAAACCAAGCAGTCGTATAAGAATCCCACTTTGTGCAGGGGTACAGGACTTACATATGTAAGTGCTGGTGTTAAAAGCATATGTACGATTTTTTAAAGCTAGACGTGTTTTCTGTGGCTTCCAGAAGATGAATTGAAGATTCTGAGCGCTAGTTGGCTGTGGGACGCATTTAAGCAGTCTATCACACATGTCGCGCACTTCTGAGATGTTCATAACTCCGTCATTTTACGGTAATGGAAACAATTCCAAATCAGCCAAACAGTTGTCCGAAGGACTGTAGGGGGTCATTAAAAGGTATGACCAGTGCGGAAGTAAGATATATTGCTGATGTAACCTAGTTGAATCGAAAATCGACCTGCACAAATTTGATATCTATGGATGCAGTGGTTATTGGTAAGATGATTTCTGACATTACTATTCGTCAAAGGCACTTGAATGGTCTGTATTCCTGGGTACCATGAGTTTGTGCTCCTTTAACGGTCCAAATTAAGAGGGCACGATTAAAGTGGTGTCTCCAGAATGTGAATTGGAATGTGTCCGATTCGGGCAACGTTATGTTTACGGATAAGTCCAGATTATTCCTACACAAGAAAGACGGAGTGTAAAGGTCTAGAGAATAGCTATACTTAACCTGCGCCCACCGAGCCTTTTTAAGTGGCCCGTCATGACCCATTGCTATGAGAAATTCTTTTATTTAAGACAATGTATTAAAAATTTGGTGAGAAATTCTTTGACAAGAAATCAAATATATCAATTTTGCTTTTTTTTGTTGTCGATGTCGTACGGTTGCGAATTGATATTCTTTTTTCTATTTGTAACAGTTATGGTTAGTGATTACAGACAACAGTAAGTAGCGACAATTTTAAGGGTGAACTAATTTTTAACTATCTTTC
>BMAO01011435.1:0-20000 GCA_019973975.1 Trichonephila clavata | reverse complement strand
TTAATATTTTTTTTGTTATAAAAATGAATTATTTTTGGTTATAAATATGTGAAATGAGTTTCATTTTTACTTTTTTGCACAGTCTTTAGAGAAAATATTTAGTTTTTTCATGTAACGCATTTTTTTCAGTTGGAGAACATATTTCCAAAATTACCAAATGCCACATTTATATTTTACGTTACTTATTTTGCACATTTTTTTATGAAACTCATTTACCGTATAATCAAAAGAGCTAGGTATATATATATATATATTACTAAAAGTCTTGAATCATTTGTCTTATGATACATACGTATGTATAATTATTTGCAATTATTCATCAAATACTACATTGCCGAGAGTCTAACTTAAATCTAAACAATTTATAAAAGGGGAACACATCATTCAACAATGCGCTGTACTGTCTTGTTTTATTGCTAAGTATTGCTTAACTTTAGTTTAGATTTATGGCAATTTAGGCATGATTTATGTCATGAAACAAATGAACAATTATTTTGTATTGAATATTAGATATCCTATAGAACAATTTTTATATCAGTGGATATAAAAAGCCGTAAAAATATTTTGAAGTGAAATTTCACTTAAGGTATCCGAACACGTTCGGAGTACTTTTTAACAAAATAGCATACTAAAACATTATAAATGCTTATTTAGGACTCAATACCAATAAATATTACTCTATTTAACTATCAAAATTTAATATAAATTACCTGAGTTTTACAAAAATCACAATTATAACTGAAATTTTAGCAATATTTTTGAAAAACTTCAAAGCAGTTAGAAAAAAAAGTAATAAACATATATTAGAAAACGTATTACTAAAACAAATTAGATGCATTTATCTAGAAAATGTACTAAAATTTTAATTTTTTATTAAAATTTGAAAATTTTAGAGCTGATTGAGTAAACAATATAAGAAATATTACATTTTTTATGAGAACATTATTTAAATAACAAGCCATAACTCAAAAAGTATTCATACAATTAGAATTATTTTAGTACATTCTCTAGAAAATAACATAAATATCAGATTCAAAGAGTTTTATAGAAATACATTCGAAATATTTTGAGTTGTCAGACTCGCCATGATAGATTTTGAGCAATTTAAATTCCCACTTCTGGTAGATCAAAAACGCACTTCCGGTTTTTCTAAATTTATAAAATGGATTGTAACTTGGCCTCTAGGTTGTGTAGAAACAAAACAAGGCATGTTTCGTAAAGTCAAAAGATAGCTCTATTCAATAAAATAAAAAACAAAAATATCTTTCTTGACTAAATTTGGTCATTTTCAACGTGTTTGGATACCTTAATTTATTTCTAGGAACCTTCTAAAGATAAGAACTTAGAACGTATTCTAGAGCAACGATATTAACGAAATGCAACGCTACATGTATTTTTATTTAATTTTATTATTTTTATAAGTAAATTGTAAATGTAATTTTTTGTATATCCTTTAAATCTTGGTAATCAGTAATTATTTCCATGTACATAATTGACTGAATGTTAGCTTCTTTTAACTTTCTTTAACGGAATTTATTCAAAAGTAATAAAGGTTAATACTTTAAAGACTTTTTTATTAGATAAACATTTAATCATTTGTAATTCTTTTAAAAATGTATGTTTGGAAAACGGAATTATATATTTCTTCGTAACTATTACATCATATCTAATTTTAGTTAATAGTACTCTATCAAATTTATCAATTTTTACCTCTGATAACAGAATATCTCATAAATACCAGAATCGATTATATCTGTCAAATAAGGCTTTTTATAGACTAAGGAAATTTTTTAAAGTCTAAACTTCTTTCAAGACAAAAAAAGTTTTTAATTTACAAAACTCTATTGGACCAGTTCTGACAGATACATCTGAGATTTGTATGATAACAAAAATGGTAGAAAATCAAATAACACCACTGAAAGAAAAATATAATTCAAATTTCAGATGATAATGTTGTCAAAAAAATATTGCAGTTCAAATTCACTGGCATTCGGAAACGTGGAAGACCAAGGTTGAGCTGGACAAACTCAGTGGAATCGGACTTTAAGACTATTAATGAGAAAACCTGGAGAAAGAAGGCGAATGAGAGGTTACAGTGGAAGAAACTTCAAAGGACGGCGTTGGCCCTTAAGATGGATATGATGTTGATGTCTTTCCGGATATGATGTTGATGATGTGTGTGTGTGATTGCTATCAAATTTCTTGTAAAACTCTATTAAAGTAATAATATTAAATAACATAGCTCTTGGGAATACTAAGATAAAAAGTAAAACCTAAAATACTTCCTTATGTTTATCTAAGCCAGGGAGGAGCATTAAGTTGATCGTGATTAACTTCCTTATTTTCATATGCTTATATTTTTTAAAATTATAATTATGTTTTTCAAACATTTAAATCTTTTTGAAACCTCATTTCTTTGTAAGTAGCGCGTAAAAGAATAGAATTATTTAATTTTAACCCAAATATATTTGAAAAATTGTTTATATTTTCAGCTCTCGAGGGAAAAAAAGCTAACACCCCTGGAATTTCTTATATCATTCAGCAATTGTATAACTTTGAAGATATTATGCCAATCATGCACTTTTTGAGCAAATTAATATCATTTATTAATTTTTAAGACACTTATTTCTCAAATTCTATTCCAACATAATTAAAAAAATAATCAAAATAAATGAGCAAAATTTTATTTCCAAAATACATAAATCCTTTTAATTAAAATTACGCTTTTTAGTTGGTATATGCACAGTCTGAATTTTTTTAACATAATAGATTTAAATTTAGTTATTAATTGGTTCTCCCCTGAGTATAAGAAAAGCAACGCGTTCTCTTGCTCTGCAGTTTCGAATTCATTTATCTGCTTACGAAATGGAATTATTTTTTTGTCTATTTTCATGTTAGTGTCATGAATTAAATTAATTAACCAAAATAAATGTACATCCTTCCTATTTCAGTAAAATTTACTTTTCTTTCGACTTCCACTAATTAATATGTTCCACTTTTATCCTAAAATATGTAAGTAAAATGATTTCAAATTATTCGTTGTGATTTGTTTTAAAGAGGGTTGGTAAGACATTTATAAAAAAAATAACAAAATTTATAAGCTGTTGTGTTGTTTTTGACATTTACGGTGCTTTTCTATTTTATTAAATTGTAAGTGTAATTCATTCAGCTCGTTTTTTTTTTTTTAAATCTTCAGATGATCTAGCATTATAACTGATTAATTTATGCAAAATATAGCATTATACTTGTTTCTAAACAAAAAATATACAGTTAAAGTAACTTAACATTTTAACACTAAACGGTAAATTCATTTTGTTATTTTTCTGCTAATTCCCTTGCGATATGAAAATGTTTTCTGTGTTATAAGTTAATTAAATATTTATTTTTTATGTATATTTATGTATAACAAAAGTATACAATATTTACTAAATGCTTGTTTCAAATACGTTAGAGCCAAATTTTTAATATCACGATTTAGTAAATATGAGACTGTGAGTTGGAACTTCCCGACTAAGAAAGAAACAGACAAAAGGGAAAAAAAGCAGATGGAAAATGTTTTCACTTTGCACATGTGTTTATTTCCCTATGTGATGAAGCTACAAGGTACAAACGAGGTTCTACACCGAAATTCGACGCCGTTAAATAACGAAAGGTAGGGGGGAATATTTTCAAAAAAAACTGCGCAATATTCATAAAATGAAGCAAAGTTTTTAATGATGGAAAAACTGAATTTATAGTTTCCATCCAAAAGTTAGTTATGCACACGTTTTAAATATTGAAATTAACTTATTTAGTACATGTACGTGCAACATAACTTTAATATTTCAACATCCATTTGCAGAAGCTAACGTGTTATAAAAAATATTATTACATATATAAAGGGATTTATTCCTTACAAAATGCAGTTTTTCTTTTCAAGAAAGGATCCTCTTTCAGAACTTAATTAAATCATTACGTTATTTTCTTAAACAAAATTTCATTTTTTATCTCATAACTTATATCTTTAAGCAAATAGTCTAAAAATGTAGACAACATTTTTATACACAGTTTCAAAGAAATGTTTTATTTTTGCAACTAAAAATAATGATTTGAATTTTCCGAAAGACAAGAGAAAATACTAAAACACTTTAAATTTGAAGGATAATTTGAGCAAATACGTTGTTGCCATTTATATACCAATATTTTTAAAAAATTGAGAAAAAATTGTAGACCATATAAACTTGAAACAATATAGCTATTTTATCAAATTAAGTGATGTAAGTAAATAATTAATCAATTAAAGTTAGGAGTACGTAATGGTTATCTGCTTAAAACTATCATTATTAAAAAAATATGTATGAAGTTTCAAAGGATTGTTTTCCTCATTGTGATTTTAATATTTCGTAAGATTCCTTCTGATCAAAAAGTCAATATATGTATTAATTAAAAACATTTTCTTTGAATTTCTTCTATTTATAGAATATATATTGCTTTTATATTTTCTTTCGTTAAGGGTATCCGACTGGTTGCGACAACTTTTTTTTTTGAAAAAATGGAGATATGGGGATTTTTTTGTGATTTTTATATTTTATTTGGTATATTTTTAGAAAAAAAATCCTAAAATTGAAAAGAGAAAAAAAATTATTGTTATTAAAATAGGAAAAAAACTGGTAAAAATTTAACAAAAAATTACGTAAACGGGGCCCTCTCTGTACAAAAATTTTACAAACAAATACTCAATTTTTCAATTTTGATATGTTACTTTGTTATTAATGTTTGAAGTGACCTTCAGGATAAGAGATATTTTAATTTTTACAAAAAAAAAGAGCACTTTATCTTAGTTGTTATACGAAATTGCTTAAAAAAAAACAGTGGTTATATTCACACAAGGGACTGTAAATTTTGTAATAATGCAGTGATTTATAAATCTGAAGATCAAATAATTCTACTATTATACAGAACATACACAAAAAATATCAGTAAATTATTTTAGAAACTTTTTCAGCAATCCTTGTCCCCGTCTTTAAGCATTTTCTGAAAAAACACATTTCGTGTAAAACACATTTTAAAGTTTGAAACACTTTTTTCTAAATATTAATACTATACCCTACAGGTTTAAAATTCCCCAGATTTATACGTAATCGCCTTCCTTTTTCTCAGATAATGCACAGTTCCTTTTTTAAGTCCTGTGAGTTTTTTTTTCTTTTGTTTTTGTAGTTGGCAATGAATGACTCTCCGAGTCGACAATTCTTTCGTCATCAACGTTTGAAAGCCCTTCACAATGAAACAACCCATTGGGATGTGTAAATGTTCCAACACGGAAAGAATCCCTTTAGATCCATCATTGAACTGTAATACAGCTAAGAATGCGCCAAATTGTAATGTCAGAAGTTCAACAAAAGTTTCTTTTGGGATTATGCTCCACAAAAAACACCTTAAAACTTTCATTGGCATTTTGGGTCTTTCCATGCAAACATTTTTCGAGAAGTGATTGATCACATAAATCCATATAGGTGTTTTTCACCGTGTTCAATACAGCAGTTGGTAAGCCAGGTGTTCTATGTTTATGCAGTTTTCCTTCTTGCTTGGCCTTTTGGTATTTGCACCACGTATCGGATCCAGAAGGGCATTGTCCATGCATGGTTTTTTGTCGGTTGAGCAGCAATGAAAAAATGCAGCAATGACTGCAGTCTGCATGTTAGACAAATTGCCGACATTACTTCGAATAGCAATTCCAAAATAATTTTGAAGTGTGTCGATCAATTTGTCGGTCAATTTGGCCTTTCCCACCTAAACCTTTTGTGGATTTCTTCAGCTTTCGTAAACGAGAGCCAACTCTCTTCTGCACATGTCCTATGCACTCATATTTAGTTATGCTCTCAATACCATACATGTCTTTCACAATATTGAACGCCTTTGAATCCCCATCCCGTAGTAAGATGTATATCGAAGACTGCGGTTTGTTTCAGACCTTTCAAAAATCCTATAAGCACGACAGTTTCCATATTAGAAGCTGATCCTTTGTGATTTTTACAAAATGTGACACTACGCATTTTTTGGAGGGTCCCGATGTTTTTTCGTTTTTGTACACACTCGACAATATTGACTGAGCACTTCAACGTCTAATATTTTTTCCAGAGTCCACAGAAATTGCCGAAACACATCCATTCAGGGAAGAGTAGAAACATTTTTGCCATGTACCATCTACACTAACGCCACACTCATTTGAACATTCCGCAATGGATTTTGCTGACTCCAACATAGAAATGTTTGCAGCTTGTGACGTAGCATGCAGCAACTTAATTTCATGTTGTCTGTATGTACATTTTGAAAGATAAGGAATATTCAGCATACTGAAACAGTTTCTTTCCAGCTGAAAATCCTTTGCAATAACTCTCATTCCAAAGACGAGAAGAAGGTTTACTGTATTTAAATTATTCACCTTTGATGTAGAAGTGAATCCTTTTGAAAATGAACAGTTCTTACACTTGAGACACAAATTTGACTACAAACCAAGTCTTCAGTCTTCAACAAAGTACAGTTCTTGATCAAAACAAACAGGGCAAGAAAGAATAGAGAATATTGATACCAGTTTTTGGATGTGGAAAATCCTATTACCAGAAAGAGTTCCGGTATCAACATTAAATAAAGTGTCACTTAATCCTCTTCCCAATTTTACTGTACTAATACTTCCATCACTAAATTTCTTTTTGAGCAGTGTGGAAATTACCATTAAACTTTCAATTCTTTGGACGTATTTTTTCATCCATGTCCCGTAGCAGATATTTGAAGAATAATTAAAAAGCAGTTTTATCAAATACGAAAATCAAAATGAACCTATTTCAGTAAAAACAAGAATGAAAAAATTAGCAGTGATATCGAACGTTAAGAAGTAAAAAACAAATATCATGAAATTGGCAGATTTGAAAACTCCTTTTATAAAAAAAAAAAAATAAGTGAGGCTTCTTAATAACGTTAAACAAAATATTAAAAATATACTTTACTTCAAAATATATTTTTGAAAAAGTGGAAAGAACCGAACAAACTTTCAGTTTTGGTTTCAGAATGCCACTTCCGGTCGGCAGTTACCAACTGGAAGTGTCATCTGCTTGTACTAAAACAGTTGTAACTTTTGTTCTAGTGAACGAAAAAATAAAAAAAACTTGGTAATTTTATAAAGCTAATAAGTTGGTCTACAAAATAGAATCATAAATTTTTTTGTCAATTTTTGACCAAATCCCCGATTTTAGGGTAGTCGGATACCTTAACACACACACATATATGTATCTATGTATATATATATATATATATATATATATATATATATATATAATATATGATATATGGAAGAAATTTATATAAAATATAGAACATAACAGGAAAAAAAAAAAAATTAAGATCAAATCTAATGAAATACAAATAAGAACCTAGCGAGTCAAAATGCAATTTCGGACTTAGGACCGAATAAGTGGGGTTAAACTAGTTTGAAGGAGCCAACCTTCCCCCTTTGCAACTCGGTAGGAAAGACCAAAATAAAATAAATAGAAATTTAAAGTATAAAAATTCTAAGTATAAAAATCCAAAGTATAAAAATCCAAAGTATAAAAAATCCAAAGTATAAAAAAATCTCATAGAAATTATGAAAAGAACAACGACTACTATTAAGCAAAAAATTCTCCAAAATGTTTAAGCAGAAAAATATCAAAAGAATTACCAGTAAAAGGATTCTTCCAAAAAGATTTTAAAACTTCTGCTCACAGAGCTTATTCCAGAGATCCAAACAGTCTTGAAACCGATGGAAAGCTTTTATATGTTGTGATAAAAATCTAAATTGCACTTAAACGCATCCTTTATACCAACTTGTAAGGAAGACGCCAAGAAAGATTACATTCAAATTTGGTAGGCTATAAATTGGTTGGTTGTCACAAATGTAGAAAATTGGTTGGTGTCAAAATGTAGAAATTTGGTTTGGTGCTAAAAATGTAGAAAATTTTCATTTTATAAGATTTTTAAGAAGGGTGTGGAAAAAATAAACTGTGTGAAGAGTGTTAAAACAGAATCTTCACAGCAAAACCACTAAAATGCTGACTTTGAAATCCTATTGTTGTATGGTGGTTTTGAAATCAGAAATAGCAAGACGATTAATGTATTTGTGATGAATATATGTTCTTAAGAAGTTAAAAGGATAGTCATGATCTAAGCAGCATTGAAGAATTTCTTGATATTATTAAATTTATCTATTTTGTTGGTAGTTAAGTTATCATTCCTAAGTAAAAAATTCAAAACAATATTTCTGTAAATTGATAGATGCAAATTACTGTTCCATACAGGAATTTTAATTACATGGAAACTAAAAGAATCTCTTTTGTCATAAATGTTACAGACTACTCTATTGTCAATAAGATGCAAGTCTAAATCTAGGAATTCAACCATATTAGAGTTAAAATTAGTTTTAAGAAGGTTGAGATTGTCAGGGTAGAACATAATATTTGGTTGAATTCACTATTTTTACCAAAAATTATTATATCATTTATATAACGATAAGTAAGAAAGATTCATTAAAAATATGATCAATTAGAAAAAATGTAAATATAGTTTAGCTAAACTATTACTGGCAGGACCACCCTGAGGTAATCCTCTTATCTGTTTATAAAAGATTCTGATCAAATGCTATGAAATTTTCTTGTAAAACAGATTAACCAGGATATCAAATTTTTCCTTTTTCATGTGAATTATGCAATTCATATTTATTATAAATTAAATGTAGAACTCTAATCATATCATCTATATCATAGAATTAAAAAGGTCCTCGAAGTCAAAGCCGTGCATGGAAAAAAACTGTCATATCCTCGTGACTCTAACAATCTCTAAGCTATTTTTAATTATTGCTGTGTGTTGAAAGCTATCGATAGTATTTGGAAGAAGGGATTGTAAAATCTTCCCAGACTTCGTTATATATGTATTATACCCATTAGTAATACTACGGAATTTTATTGGACTTTTGTGGAATTTTGGTGTTAAAAAAATTCGTGGGTATTTAATAGTTTTGAGATGAATATTTAATCTTCTGTTTAAAGCCAAAAGACGATTATCATCTTCTCTATTGTTGTGAATCGACTTTTGAAATGCATTATTCTTTAAAATATGATCACTTAATAATTACTATAAAAAATATTTACATATTATTGCATAATTAGCAGAGACTTTATCAACATAAGTTATCACGAAATCCTTTTGAATATTATCTATCGATACTTTAAGGTCTTTATACATAATTTCATTTTCAACGTTGAAATCCAATTTTCCAATTTCTATTGCTACAAGAGAATCTAAATTGATATATATATATATATTATATATGATTAATTATTTTTTGAAAATTTATTTAATGATTTCCATTGTTTTGATTCTTTAAGATGTGTTTAGTAAAACATTTTTTGATAATTTAGATTTTTGGCGATTTTTTTCAAATTGATTTTAATACTTTTTTAACCATTAAGTTTTTTAAACTACGTAGATTATTATTTGATACACTCTAGAACTATTTTGTGTGTGTTGTGGAGGGGGGGGGGGGTTAGATTTTTACAAATTAATTTTATATTTCAATTTTTTTTAACGTTATTTATAAGTGTATTTTCTTTTCTATCTTTCATTTAAGCCCAGTTATATAGGCAATAAAGAGAAAAGTTAACACATAAGAATTATCTTTTGCTCAGCTTTAAGTCTAAGAGCTTGTGCTAATGTAATATTGTGGCTATTTTACTGTGTCTTGTATTGCTTGCTTCCTGGTTTGGCTTATAATAATAATGATAACTAAAAATATATATATCCCCTTCGTGCTTAAAGCATTACTTGCATAACTTTACTTTTCCTTAATTATCCAATCGTGTTTTCTTATTAAAATTATATTAATTTCTATTAAGCTTTAAATTATTTAAGGAACTATATTTATTGTTATAAATGAATGACTCTTAATATAAATTATTTAGATTATGATTTCGTAATGAATTTATTATAAAAAACAGTTATTTTTTATTAGTATAAAAACACTTTGAATATACATATTTGATAAAAACTTTTTTTGAGTTTTGTTTTAAATCCCCCCCCCCCCCCCCATTTTTTTTTTTTTTTTTGCCAGGGAAAAAAACAGCTTTTATTATTGCGGAAATTTCTTTTAGTCTAAAGCATATTAATTTTTCTTACAAATTGCATCAATTTTTGATACTTATAAAATAATATGTGAAACTTTGAAATTACCTCAGCATGCAGTACTTCAAGGTTTTTAAATACTTAAATTAGATATATGCCCCGCTACTAATAACGTAGAATATTTTATCCCCTATGTAGAATATTTCTACCTGTTTCTAAATAATGAATTTTGAGAAGGATCCCTTTTGAATTCCTCCCAGACAAGAGTCAGGTGTCGTCTTCGTCACTTGACCATGGTTCAAAAATTACCAGGTTCCGTCGCCAAAAGCCCTCGTGTAGCTGAGTAGTGCGACGCTAATATTCACTCACTCACCTAGACAAGAGTTCCAACATTGCACAATAGATGGCGCTAAGTGCACATAACTCTATATTTCTACTTTTCGAGAGCATAGTTCAGTTCCGCAATTTAAATTTAGTGTAAGAATCCATGCGGTTCACTTTTTCGAATATTCATTTTGAGAATAATTAATCTCCATAGAAATATATACAAAAAAATTTTGCTTGTTTTCTTTCTTTGATATTAAATAACATCAATACTAAAAGCATCTGTTTTCAATGATCTTTGTTCCGTTTATTAAATAAACTAGTAATTACAAGATAAGAAAGTAAAATAATTGTCAAATTTTGATAAGCTGTACTTTCGAATTTTGAAAATGTAGTAGTACAATGAAGTTTTAATGAATCATTTAAAAAAACTTTTAATTGTATTTAGCCCGACATTACCATGCAATTCGGAAGTTTCCAGTAAAATGCAAAAATATCTTTTAAAGATAAAGAAACATGACGAAAAATAAAATTTTTTTGTTTGTGTGTGTCAATGTAATTAATGTTTTAAAAAACTTTTTTTAAATTACATTTTAAGAAAAAAACATTGCTTCGATACATTAGATATCGATTTAATAAAAATTTTAAAACATTTATCATCATAAGAAATAATTTTACGCAGCTTATACTGATATCGGACAAGAAACTTAAAAATTTTGGAAATATTTTAGATAAATATAGCTATCTAAATAGAAATAAATTAGCAAATAAGAAATTATATTCATTATGATCTATCAAACATCTAGACTACAATTAAGAAGACAGTTCGATTTCATATATATCTTTTTTTGTAACTACGTTATTTAGTTAATTCTTAGTACACTTTTAGATAAAAATTTCGAACATGAATAGGTCTAATTAACATTTTATCGAGAATGTTTTAAAATTTTAATCAATGGACGATGTTCACAAATCGTGTTTTTATGGTTTGTAAAAAGTGAAACATTTTATATTTTTTTTATACTAAATTTCTGACAACTTTGTTTTGATACTTTACCAAGTCATTTGAGAATTAAAATGTTACCCTTTTCCAACAAATATGCAAAATATAATAGGTATTGTTTCAATCTGCACTTCATCAATAACACCCCTCTAGAGTGGGAGTTTCATCACCTTTTTGCTAAATATTCTCTTCAGTTGAGTAGCGAACGTATTGATGAAATAACATTGTCACAATTTTCCTAAACGATGTTTATTGTAAATTCTGGCTTAGTTATTATACTTCGTTTTAAAGTATCCGACTACTTGCGACAACTTTTATTTAAAAAAATGGAGATATGAGAATTTTTTTTATGGATTTTTAGATTTGTTTAGTACATTTTAAGAAAATATGTTAAAATTAAGAAGGTAAAAAGAAATTATTATTACTAAAATGGGAAAAATATGGGTAAAAAATTTACAAAAATAACATAAACGGGGCCCGTTCTGTGCCAAAAGTTAATGAGCAAATTTTCATTTTTTCAATTCTGATGTGTTGCTATGCTATCCTTTTTAAAATGACCTTCAGGATAAGAGATATTTTAATTTTTATAAACACTAGAGCACTTTATTTAAGTTATAATATGGAATTGCTTAAAGAAACTGATTATATTAACATAAGGGACTGTAAATTTTATAATAAAACAGTGATTGATAAATCTGAAGTTTAAATACTCCTACTATTGTACAGAACATACACAAAAAATTTAAGTTAATTACTTTCAAACCTTTTTGAGCAATCGCTGACACTGTTTAAGCCTTTTCAATTGAAGCGGGGGGGGGGGGGGACCCAAAACTAAAACCCACCACATTTTGAGTAAAACACGTTTTAAAGTATGACATCTTGCTTAAAGTCATCTGCTTTTACTAGTGAACAGAAAATAATAAACTTGGTATTTTTATAATGCTAATAAGATGGCCTATAAAATAAAATCATAAAAAATTCTCAATTTTTGGCGAAATCCACAATTTTAGGGTAGTCGGATTCCTTAACTTAACATTTTCTATACCCATATGACGAAATAACTTACGTAATCATTACTCCACCAAACGAGTTTTGGTTTCTGTCAAGTCGAATGTTTTTTTTTCTACAATTTCTTTTTCTATAAAAATAAAATACTGTATTAGTTTAGAGCAGAGATGGGCAAATAGCAGCCCGTCAAGATAGCCAGAAAACCAAATAGACTGAAAATGCTCTTTTTTTTTGGATAACATATATTTGTGAGCAGAAGTGTTTCTTACTTGAAGATAAAGAGTAAATGTAAATGTAAGTTGGCTGACATTCACTTTCAGGTTGTGATGAGAATTTCAACAAGAAATTTCACCTCTGATCTAAAGAAAAAATGCATAAAAGTGTGATAGGGTAAATGGTCTCATTAAATAATTCTCAAATTAAATGTGCTTGTGTGTGTGCAGTTATAGATATGAAATTAGCACAATTAATAAATGGAATGAAACTGCCACTATTTAATTTAATTTATATTTATTGATTCTTATATGGTACACAATATGCCTTTCCGGAGATGCAAATTTAACTGATGAATGCAATCATTTAAAAAGGTATGGGTCTGGTATCTCCCTCTTCCCCAATCTGACCCTCGAGATAAAACAATTGCATGCTCCTGGTTTGGAAGATTGTCCCATTGCAATGTTCAGAGCGGTTTTTGGACTAGAATCCAACTCTTGTCAACTCTTTTCACCAATCTTTCAGTCTAGGGGGAATCTCACACCTTCCACTAAATGTGCCGGAATTAACATATTCTGCAAATGGTATCCCTAATAAAAAAGTGTTTTTTCACTTCTCCATGTGATAAAATTAACTCATTTATAAAGATAATGGAGATAGGGATCTTCTTCTCCTGGCTGATCTATATCTACCGAAAATTAAATCTTCTATATCTCCCCTTTCAGTGTTTCTCTTCCCTTTTTTCTCTTTTCTATTATTTACATACATGGAAAACATTGAAGATTTTTTTTTATTTACCCATAAAATTATGCATTTCGCTATTTAAATCAATATTTTCTTACAGAATTAAAACATTTTATTACATAAAAGTTTACCCTATTCTTAAAATTAAACATTTTGCTCCTTTTATTTCACAAGCTTCTCGATACATACCAATGAAATTTTTCAAAAATATTCAAAATTGAAGTTTGCATTTTTTTAATTGGTTATGCAGTTTGTTCATTGAGTTATCGCATAAATTTATTTTTATTCAATTTCTTTCCTTTTTTTTAAAACATTTTTTTTTTTATTTTAGCAGGTTTTTTTTCACGAATATGTTTGTGGTATATTCCTTCATATATAAATTTAAAATTTTAAGCTCCAGTTACTAATTTTCTTCATCTTGTTTCTAACTTTCTTAAGAAACGCGTACAAGTGAATGATTAAACATTACATTGAGCAAGTGCTTTTTAACCAAAACACAAGGAGGGTTACACTTTAGGAACCACGGGAGTGTGAAAGTAAATATGAGTTTTTTATTTTTTAATGTCACTATAGAGTAATGGTCTTCAAATTGTGTTCCCCGGAGCCCTGAGGTTCCATGAGTCACAATAAAAAATTGAAAAGAAAACTATAAATGTGTATGCAAAATAGATTCACGTTCTCTGAAGTTTATATAACCTCATGTATCTAAGCTCATCACTGTCATTAAATATATGAAAATTTTATTTATACATAATATATAAATATATATATATACTTTATTTCAGCAATATACTTTTAAAACTATTATTATAATAGAATAAAAGAATATTAAAACGTTTTTTCTTTATGTGAACTATTTACTAGATTGTGAATGCTCGGTTGTTTAATAGCCCGGGTTCCTCGAAATAGTATTATACTCTTGTGCAAAATATTTTGCAAAATTAAATAGGTTTCTAATGGGAAATGCACCTTTTTCATTTGTGGGAAAAAACACATATAATGAAGGAGAGAGAACAACTCATCGAGACATATCAACATATTCAACGTTAAATTCTAAATTTAAGCAAGAACAGCTCCTAAGTTTTAGATTGCAAACTCATGCAAATTACACAGGATTTCTCACCAGCTATAAACATTTAAGGGAGTTCATCCGTGTGATGGGTTCAAAAAAATAAAATAATTTTTCCCCATAAATTGCTACCTTAACACATCTAGAATACGGTGATAAAATGATTTTTTAAAATTCGTATTCGTTATAAAGAATCAAATCTTAGAAGAGCAGCTGTTTGAAGCGCTGAGTTGGCAATCGAAGGCTGGGCCTATTGTGTACAGTCGGGCTTGATTACTATTGACCCTTCTATGCAAGTATACGTTCGTACAAGTTTGTAGAGGTTTAAAACGAAATATCTATAGTTATTAAATATTTCGCCGAACTTGTTTCAGTCTTCGCCACCAAGCATCCCCGATTAAGGGTAGGTTAAGATTTTCATTGTTTAAATCGGACTTGAAACTTTAAACGCATTTTTCCTCAAAATTATGTTTTTCAAACTTTCCTCCATCCTATCTCAAGAACGGTTTGATCAAATGACTTCAAATTTATAGGGTAGACTCAGAATACATATACACACCCAATGGACTACGATCATTCCAAAAATTCAAATTATTTCTATTTTTTATAACAAAAACATAACAAAAAAAAACCCCCTATGAAGTTCGAAACTTTTTCTTCAGAGGTCTACCAAATATCCAATTTTGATATTTTCAATTGAGTATAGTTCCTTCGGTGCATTTAAGCTTATAGATTAAAAGGCAGTTAATTTTTTTTTTAAATTTCAAATAAGCCAATCAACCGGAATCGTGGAGAAAGTGAGCGTCCATTTTTTTTCGAGGTGGGTGTGTTCAGAGCACTATAAACTCACGTTCTATTCGATTATTTCTGGCTAAACATTTATACATACTCTTAAAATACATATAAAAAATGATAAAAAACTTAAAGTTCTATCTTTTTACTGGACGTCAAAAAAAAAAAAAAAATTCTCTAAAAATGCTTAAAAAAATAGGCCGTCACATGGGTGAACCCCCTTAAATGTCATTCAGAACAATTCATTTAAGAGAAAAATATTTATCTCTCTGAACGTAGTTGGTTACTAAACCAAATATAAAAACAAATTAAACGCAGAATATGAAATATGATTGCAAATAATTTCAATAGACCTAGACTTCAACAAATTATGTAAAAAAAAAAAAAAAAATGTAAATACGTATCTCCGTCACTGAATATAATGCAAGCTTAGATGACACGTGGAGCACGAATTAATATTATTATTGAGTAAGTTATATTTAAATTAAATTAAAATTTCAAATAAGAAAGGCAATACGTTTTTAATTGCCTTTACATGAAATACCTATAACATGTTGATCCACTTTAAGGTATCCGACTGGTTGCGACAACTTTTTTAAAAAAAATGGAGATATGTGGATTTTTTTGTTGTTTTTAGATTTTTTGAGTACATTTAAAGAAAAATATGCCAAAATTAAGAAGAGAAAAATAAATTATTATAACTAAAATGGGTAAAATTGACAAAAAATAACATAAACGTGGTCCATTCTGTACCAAATGTTTATAAACAAATTTTCAATTTTTCAATTCTGATGTGTTGCTATGTTATTCATTGTGAAAATGACCTTCAGGATAAGAGATATTTTAATTTGTACAAAAACTAGAGCACTTTATCTCAGTTACTATATGAAATTGCTTAAAAAAACAGTGATTATATTCACATAAGGGACTGTAAATGTTGTAATAAAACTGTGATTGCTAAATCTGAAGGTTAAAACGCTTCTACTATTATACAGAACTTACACAAAAAATTTCAGTTAATTTTTTTCAAAACTTTTTAGCAATCATGACCTCGTTTGATTATTTTCAAAAAATCACATTCGAGTAAAGCGCTTTTAAAGTGTGACATATTGCTCAAAGCAATGGTATCTGGTATTTTTATAAAGCTAGCAAGATGGCCTATAATATAAAATCATAAAAAAAAATTTGTCAATTTTTGGCAAAATTCACAATTTTAGGGTAGTCGGATATACCTTAATACTATTTTAAGATATATTCTCTTAAGTGTGTGTGTGGGAATGGGTTCCTCGAAACGCCTTAGAGTTTTAAAGGTTCCATGAGTCGAAAAGTTAAGAGCACAGTGACAGAAGTTTGCTGGTGCATACCTCATATTTTGAATTAAATGGAGATATGTGAACACATAAATGAGAAAATAGACTTATTAACTTTACTTTCAAAGAACACTTGAATTTCGTTATGTTATAATTTTTACATCATAATGCAGTAATATATTAGATGTATATCTGTCACCAAAAATACCACGTTGAGTTCAATTTCATATTAAAAAAGTTAACAATTGACCCCAATTCTTTCGTATTTCTAAGAAATTTAATTTTACTTAAATTTTTGATTTATTAATCGTGTACATTCATTATATTTTTAAGAGTATCAACATTAATATATACATGAATCGTGAAAAATATATATGTTACTGTACTATATTTTTATCTAGTTAATTATTTTCTTCGTAATAAACTCTTTACCTTAAAAAATTCATTTTATTATTTATATTAATGGGAATGATTTGAATAGCAGAAAACATTCTGAAAAGAAATAAGTAAGGATCACGAAACTAGTAAAGGGATCCTAAAACAAAACGTGCAATCCATTGAGTAGAGATTAATGCAAAGAATTAATACAATTCACTTTCTGATGCTATGGTTTTACCTTATCTGTATGTCTGCTTAGGCGAAAATTTTCTAACACAAATGAATATAATTTTATTCATTTTATTAACAATGATAATCTTTAAGCAATACTTTTAAGATTTGATGCAAATATAAAATGCATAGATAATTAAAAAATTTCCTTCAAAATGAAAAGAATAAAAAAAATAAATAAAATAAAATCCTTTCTTTTATTGATTAATTAATCTTCGACTAAAAATACACAAAAGTTATGTTTGGTCATGGGGTCGAGAAGTTTAGACCATTTGTTTAATTTATTGCCATTTATTTGTTCCAAGCTTCTGCGTATTGAACAATATTACATGAACACGCAACTTGAATATCTCATTAATCACCATCTGTCAATACTAATCTAGTGTGTCACGGAATGGTTTCTTTATTTTCGTAATATTATTATTCATTGGATTATCGACTTTTCTATTTGAAAATAAGATAATTTTTAATTTTGTATTTCGATGTTATTTTATTTTGCTGTAGTTTTTCCTGTAGTAACAAATATTTAACCCTTTTTTTTTTGTTTTCTTATGAATTTTTTCATTCCTTTTAATACTTTGGGTGAGGAAAAACAGAACGATAAGCCTATATATACACTGATATTTAAAATTAAGAGAATTTGCATATTTTGTAGAATTTAATGAAAAGAATTGAACGAAATGTAAAAATACTGCTTCGAAACAAAGATGCATATCTTGTACGTCGAATACGTAAGCGTATATGTATAGGTGGAGCTAGTATGGGAACAGGAAACACGTGTGCCAAAACCCAGATTTCATTCGCTCGCCAAATTTTTGGTGTTTTTTTGCAGAAATAGGTTAAATTAAAATTGAAACAGTAAAAATAAGTAACCACCAACGTTTAGATGTTGGAATGAGCAAGCAAGTTGTGGGTAAGCTAGTACCAGGCCAATCTCAAACAGATTTGTAGACAATTTAATCTAACACCCAGCGTCGTGTTCAACTTATGGAAAAAGGGCCAGGATACCAGATCCATCGAGATAAAGCCTGAACAAAGTCGTCCAAGAGCAATGATGGCCTGAGAAGATCACCATTTTTCTCTTATAGTGAGGTGAACAAGGGATGCTACTGCTTTTCAGCTCTATCGTATGCTGCCACAGAAACCCAAATTTCGAGGGTGACTGTTTCCAGAAGACTTCATGAGAGAGGGCTGTTTGCAGGAAGGCTTGTTCTTTGCACCCCGCTCAGTTTTTCGAACAGGGGAGTCCGTTTAAAATGGTTGCAGCGATCCCATAGATTAAAGCATGGATCAATGGGTGGCCGTTCTCTTTACTGGCGAGTCCCGGTTCATCTTAAGCAGTGTAATGACTTCAGTCAGCTTATAAAAACAATTTATTACAAGGAAAATTAACTCTATAATAACTTTACACTCGTTCCGAGATTGGGATCACAGTCTCTAATACAGTAAAGATCAGTTCCTCTGATAATAAGGGCCAAAATACTTCGGCTTCGCTGGTCAACTATAATCGTGGGTGCGAATGCAGTGCGTCTCTTGCTGTCTATAGCTAGAGAGGCCTCCGGTCACTCCTCTCTCTGTATCGGTAATATCAGCCAAAGTCCTTCGCTGTCCACTATAATCGTAGATGCAGACGCCGTGAGTTTCTCGCTAAATCGCTTGAGAGGCCTCTAAATGGTTCTCTCTGGTTCTCACTCCAAAATCTCACGCCGTGCCTTTTTTAGCCCAGGTTGCTCCTGGTTCCTCTTTTCGGCTCTCCTTTGTCCCTTGTCCGTCGGCTTCTCAAACGTGAGAAAATTTCCAACCCACAATGCCGTGTGTCCGCCTTCAGACACGCTGTCGCCAAGGATGCGTGAGAAACGGAAATTCCACACAGTCCGGGGAATATGTCCACTCCCGGATTCCAAGGAATGGTCGTGGGAACAGAGGTCAGACATCTTGACCACCCATTAGGTCATTTTTTCCCCAGCAATTAGGGAAAAGAAGACGGCTACATCACACAGCAGTTATTTTCACCTTACTTTCATATGGAGAAAACCACGGACCCGCTTCCTATCCTCCGATGTTAGAGAAATCGACCATTTTGGTAGTGGATGCTTGATGGTTGGGACAAGCATCACACGTTGAATGAAACTGGAGTTTTTATCCATTTTTCTCTTCTGGCAAATATTCTATTATAATTGAAAAAGGTGCTCCCCATTATATAACTTTTAACACTGCTACCTAAATTCAATTAATTTCCACTGTTTAGTTTTGCGAAATATACGCTATTCTCTTTGACACTTAATGAGCACCAAAAAACCAAAGCATTTATTTTTTATTTAATTTTTATGATAAGTGCTTTTAGTTTTGTAGGGATATGTTAACTTCATTTAGAATAGAAAATATGCCTGCTAAATAGGACAAATACTGAAACCCTATTTCATTGCGTAATTTTGTAGATTATTTAAGACTTCGTTTTAAAAATACTCTGACAATCTTTTAACTCAAAAAGTCGTTTCAAGATATTTATTTCGACAATCATTTGATTGATTGTAAAAGCACGGTTCTATGGTCATAAAATAGTTATTTGTTTTACAAAGCAAACAATTTAGAATTTAATTCTCCTCTTGATTTATAAAATTTATCTTTTTCCAACACCATGTAAGACATTTTTTAACTCATTCGGTATTCGTTTTACTACAAGCGTCTAGCGATGAATGCAGCAATGGGTGTATTTAATGTGTGGTGTGTAATTGAAATCACGTGATATTTCTCCTTTGTTGAAACTCGATAATGATTTTGCTCTATTAGTACAAATAAG
>BMAO01011434.1:0-35828 GCA_019973975.1 Trichonephila clavata | reverse complement strand
TATTGATGACTTAATAAACGAGTTTTAAACATTTTTTATCAAGATACTCTTGAATGAATAATTTCATCAAGAAACTCAGCAAAATAAAACATAGGATTTAGCAAAAGAAAAAAAAAAGGTCAAATTTAAAGATGAACACAAAGAATTTTTTTTTCTTTGAATACGCAAAGAAATTTAGGAGTCTTCAAATAATATAAATTTGATTATTATAAGTTTAGAAACAAAATGTCCTCTTATAAATTTAAAGTATCACTTCTAAATTTCTTTAAATAATTAAGCATTATATCCTGGTAGAATTTAAATATTTTATGCACAAAGCCAATTCTTGAATTACATTTACACGATTAATTGCTTTCAAGTGCTAAAAAATAGTTCAGCTGATCGAATCAATTAGACGGTAATGAATGCAATGATTATTAATTAAACGAATACGAAATTATTAATTTATTGTTTCCGTGGCCTATAAAAAATATTCAACAAAAAAATTTCTGTTTTCTGTGACCTGTGAATTTTTTTTCGCAAAAGATTTGTTTCTATATAGTTGACTGAGTAATATTAAACATTTGAATTTGTGTGTAATAATCTACAAGATAATGTTTTATATTAATGATTTCTGTACAACTTACTCTATATTTTACAGAATTTTAATGTTGAAGGTAAAAATTACAGTATTATGACAAAAAAAAAAAAAAAAAAAAAAAAAAAAAAAAAAAACAGAATTTTATATGAGAAATAAAAAATCCAGTTAATTTTTATTTTCTTACAAATGATTAATAGTTAAGTATATTAATTTCATAAATTTTTCTCATTTTTGCATGCTATCTAAAAATTTCAATGATACTTTAGTACGTAGATGCTCCATATGACACAATCGAATATGGTATGCTATAAACCATACCATGTATGATATTCTAAAATAAAAAGTTTACCAATAAGTTCAGTGCTTCTCAAATTTTAAATATTGGCGACCCAATTTTCAATCATAAATTTCATCGCCCCCCCCGCATACAATAACATTGTATTGAAAGCAATAATAATGTACTTTGACGCTGAAATTACAATACGACTTTAATTATAAATAACACAAATTATCAAGAAATATTAAATTTTGTATATAGCAAGCTCAAGGAAGTCGGTAGTAATTATTAAACTTGTTCTCAATTTAATATTGATAAACTTATTATCAAATGTATTGTACTGTATAATTTATAAGTATATTATAACAGTGTACAGGGATATTTGATTAATTTTTATATCAGAATATATTTTCCTTTGCTTTCTTTCAATAAATTAATATATAGATACATTCTTAATTAATCTTTTATTTCCGACATGCTCGCACCCTCCTTGTAGAGTTATCCCACCCCCCTAGAGGGGAGCGCCCCACAATTTGAAAAGCACTGAATAAATTTATACTTTTTAATACTTTTCCCCCCTGATTTTTGTTTTAAGTTCTGAAATTAAGAAAATGCTATTAATCATATTTTATTAGCTATGATCTTTAAACAAATCGAAAAATTAATGCTATCATTTTTTAAAAATTGACTATGACCTCTGAAAAAATCTAAGTCTTGTTGATTAAAACATTCATTCTTGTTTTGCAAGGAGAAAGGTGTTTAACCAGAACATATTCTTTTTTTCAACATTCATTTTAAAATTTTGCAATTGGCATAATATATTTAACCTTCAGTCATAATATGATATTTTTAAAATCATTTTCCAAGTTTTTGAGATTTACATGTTTTTAAATGTTTATCGACTTTTATTAGAAAACAATGGATTAAGGAGCACATAAATTTTGTTATTTCATCATTGTCTCAATTCTATTTTAATTTTTACATGGATATTTAAACTATGTCAATTATAACTTTTGCTATAATTGTAGTTTCATATGGTTCAAATATTGAAATATAAATTGTACAAAATGGAAATCACTCATTTTCAATGAAAAGAATTTTTACATCTTATGTCCTGTTTAGAATAAAAAAATCATGTAAAGGTGTAAAAGAGTAATTAAAAGGAATAATATCAAGGAGGAATCACAAAAAGACAGTTAATTCTAGTTTTTATTTTGATTAGTTTCATAAAAAGTACTAAATTTTGAAATGTTAATTTAAGATAAATATGTTTATATCCCTAATGAACTCTTGATTAATGAATTTCCTGTTCATTCAAAGTGGTGCAGCAAAGATATGAATTTACAGTCACCCCTTTCCAAAAATCCTAGAAGCCGTGATGTTTTGGTTGTTGAAAATCCTAGCTTTATTATACGTGGATAATTCGAGATTTATTTTCAACACATTTATTATCTTGTGTGAATAAATATTAGCATTACACTATTCAGCTACTCGAGGGTTTTTGAAGATGGACCTCATAATTTTGAACCACGGTCAAGTGCCGAAGACAACACCTGAGCTGGCAACCCCTGTCCTAACTTCTACACCACACCAACGAGAGAACGTTTAAGCATCGATAGATATTTTATGCATTGCTCCCCTACAATGCGGGTTTTCAGTGGTATTGGGCTCGAACTCATGACACACCAGCCACGAGTCCGTTACCTTGACCACAAGGTTACCACGGCCACTTTTATTATCAGGAGCAGAAATGAATTTTCTTATACTATTCAGAAACTCATACAATATCAACAGCTTTTTGTAAATCGCTATTTTTTCGAAAATCTGTAGTTAAAAAAAAAGGAGAAATATAATGAAAATTATTAAATGTGTAAGATATTGTACTGTATATAAGTATATATTCCCTTCCAAATTGTGATAAAACCCTTGTAACTATTATATCTAAAAAAAACCCAATATAAAATAATCTATGATTTTAAAAAATAAATCATCTCTGAATATATATAAAGGAAGAAATTTTTTTCAGAAAAGCATTCGATTATTTCGAAAAATCTGAGTGATTATCTCCTTTAAAAATTAAGGTAATGATGAGATAAAACAAATGATAGATATTTAGGATAGTAAGATATTTGAGATTTCTGGATTAGTTTGACTAGACAATCTGCACTGATTGTACTAAAATGTGTGTTTTATCATAATTATAAATAATTATTTTCCTTTGTTCTGGCAAAAAATTAAAACTATGTTTCATTTGATACTTATGTCTCGTATTTATAAAAATAATGCAATTTAGCTTCGAATTTAAATAATAACTCTTTGCTTTGAAAAGAAAAAACTTGAAATTTAACTTAGTTGACATGTACATAAATTTTTTTTTTTTTTTAATCTCATTTTGAGATAAAAAAGTTTAAAATGTGAATTCGAGAAATCGTTTACCCTACCCTTTAAATTTGTTGCTCCATATCTCATAAAACCTGAACTGAACTGAGGATTTGGCGGTAGAAAATCCAGCCCACGTAATTGAAGGTTTCCAAAAATAAGCATGGAGAAATATCAATTTAGTTTTTTCTTTCTTTGAAAAACACGATATAAAATTCATAAAGTACTCTGAAACCTTTATAAAATGTTAACGAATTTAAAACAGCTTACCATAAAAGATTGCAAACACTTCGAGTAGGGGTCTTCAACCCGCGGTACATGAATAACCCACTGAAGACCCCCTCATTCTAATTTGAATACCTAACTGAAACTTTTAGTATTTTTTTATCGATACAGTTTCGGTAGCAGAAAATATTATTCCTTTAAGTTTATAGATCCTTTTTCAAGAAAACTTCTTGAATTTTATTAAAAGTAATGTGCATGTTTTTTCCCCTTTCACACACACACAGATTACCTTATTAAAATGATTCTAAAAATAAAAAGTAAGTTTTACTAGCCTTTAAAAATTCAAGACAAATTTTAAAAAATTACAAATTCTTGAAGTTTTTTTTAAAACTTCTTAGAAAATACTCAGTTTTTAAATTTTTTAGTTAGGTGATTTCTATTTCTTCGATTATTGGAAACAAATATTAATATGAAATTGAAAATTTGCTTCCTTGCTCAATTTTAGTAGTTACTTTTATAGCTACAGCTGTAAAAACATGAAAAATTTTAAAATAATAACTTTAACATTTTTTTAAAAAAAAAGACTAACTGTAGGTTTTAGACCTAGTTCCATACCAATTTTTATAGAACATAAATATGAAAGTATCAACAAAATATTTCAAGACTGCCTTGAACAGAAAAAAAAAAAGCCTTGGGGAATAGAAAGCGCATTTTCAAAATTGAAAGTCAGAGAAAAAACACATTTAAAGTTTGAAAAGGCATAAAAACAAAAACTAATAATGTCTTTAAAACCAATTTTTTCGTCCTATGTAATACATTAAAACAATACATGATTAAATATAATTCAAATTTTTTTTAAAATTCAAAATGTGTTTATACATAATATTAATAGCATTTGTTTTAATGACAGAGAGATTATTCAGCTTAATCTTAGCAATATTTTCACTAAAGTTATGGCACTCAAAACACTTAAGCAAAATAATAATGACACAAACTTAGGTTAGAAATAATCAGGTTTGTGTACATAACATTAACTTTTTCTCAGTTTATATAAAATCAGTGCAATTGAACGAGTTTGATTTTTAATTGCATGGCTTAAAATACAATATTGTGCAGTACTATAATGTTTACTATACATCATAGAAATATACAGTTTAATCTGCATAATACAAGTATTCTCTCTTGGAACACATATTCTGAAGTTTCAGCTGATGGTTGGTTTTCGGATGTGTGTGTGTGATCATGGAAATATACAGTTTTATCTGTAATACTTGTATTCTGAAATCTCAGCTGAAGAATGATTTTTAGATGTAGTACATTTTCAGTAGCATTCTATCTCTTCCACATATTACAGCAAAAAAAAAAACGTTTTGGGTGCAGCATTTTCACACAGGAAAAAATTAATGAAAATTAAGTAAAAAGCTTCTAAGTTATACAAATTGTGAGTAAAAAGAATTGTTGGGGTCTAGAAATCACAAACTTAGTTAAGTATAACTATAAGGTTTCAAAAAACTCAAAACATAAGCACACAGAAATGAATTTAGTTGTGAAAATTGAAGTTAACCGTTTCAAACTAAAATAACTGTGTTCAAAAATATTTTTAATTAATTTAAGAATGGAAAAATGCTTTAAAATGAAATTGAAACCTAAACTCAGAAAGTTTCAAAAACTGATTGGTTGTTGAATCTGAAGTTTGGAAGCAAGCTTCACAATTATAAATGTCACAAGAAAAGCTTTGATATTTTTGTATTTTTTAGGATGTTGTGTAGCTTTAAGAATAAATGAGATGCAAGAGATTTTTATTTTAAGGAATTTCTGTTAATAGTTGGAAATAAAGAAATTGAATCATGCCAATTGGAATGTAAATAGCATTTCTTGACTTGGATTCTATAAAAATTATTTTACTGCAATATATAAGAATCAAATATTAAAAAAGAAATTCTTTAATTCTTTGAATTTAGTAAGTTCAAATTAATTGATATTCATTGATTTGTTATATATATATATTTGTTTATTAGACACAACTCTGAAAAGCTAATCTGTTTTCATTCAATTGCATAGTTCAACAAATTAAAGGTAAGGTACAAATCCTTTCCGTACCTAAGAAAATTTTGAGAAATTTTCATTTACAATTTTTCCTCCAAACAGTTTATGATACTGAAAAATTACTTTAAGTTACTTTAACATTTAGAGATTTTTCGGCTATATATTACAATACTTCCTCAAAATATCAACAGAAGAAAACAATGCATTCAACTGACATAGTAATCTAAATGAAAATTAATATGGAAGTTATTTTCAAAACAAGAACCAATTATTAAATTCAAATTTTTTTTAAAGCACTAACCACTATCAAAATTTTGTGGCATTCTAAATATTTTGTAAAATTTTAAGATTTTAACCCCAAAACACATTTTAGAACCTGAGATGAATCAAAGTAAGTTGATATTTGGCCCACACACTAATAATACCAAAATCATATTAAGATTTTTTTACATAAATTTACATCATAATTTTTATCAATGCTATAAATGAATATAAACTGTAACTTTAAATGTATTTACATGAAAGAAAGAGGATATAAACTCTACTTTTCTCACACTATCTATGAATATACTGCAAAATATATCTAAAATTTGCTATTACCTTTGCAGAAAGTAATATTTCCAAATTATGTTTTAAAAAGTTTAAAGAAATAAAGCAGGAGAAATTAAAAAACAACAACAAAAACTGTAAGTGGGTGGTAGATATATCTCACATCAGGGATTTTAAAAATAAAATTCATTTTTCAAATATATAAAAAAAATTCCATTTCATAATTCAGCCCCAATCCCCAAATACAGTAATGTATCTTTAATCAGAAGAAACTGTATTATAAAGGGTTAAAAGGAAAAATTAAAAATAATACAAAGTACCAAAAAAAAGTACAGACCAAATACAAAACAATTTGTTTAAAAAAATGAGCAAGTATATAACAGTGATCAAATAAAAATACTTTTGCTTACATTATACATTAAAAAAGGATAGAGAATTGGAATATATTTCTTAAAAAAATTATTTTTAAGTTTATATTTTCAGATATCTTTCTACTCATATTTATGAGTGTGTAGTAGAAAACATACACTTTAAAAGCCTTTCCTATATATATATAACACCTTAAAATCTATTAACTAACATATTTTAAAAATTGTATACTGTATTTATATTTGAATCTAAGCTGCACTTTTTTCCCAATATTAAACTTACTTAAAATCAAGCGTGACATAGAATTGAATTTAAAAAAAAAATGCATTGGATGGGGCAATTACAGGTTCTAAACTATTTTTCATAGCTTGTTGAGAATTTGGAGTGCAGCTTAGATTCGAGTAAACACAGTGTATATATATATATAATGGTATCTTACTACAGATATATTTTTCAAAATTAGATATCTTTTATACATTAAAATTGATTTCCTAAAACAATCAGGCTGGAATGGCTAAAATTGTCATTGTAGGAAAAAATAATTATAAATGAAAAATGTAATGTACATTTATATTCATACACAGAATTTATTACTAATAATGTCTTGCATAATAAAGATGATACAAATGAAACTGAATGACAGACGTACAATACAGTCGAATTTCTTGTTAACCTAAAAAACCTGTAGTGTGAAAAGTGTTCATCTGCCTAAAGGAATAAATACTACACTAAAAATAAGATTATTAAGCTTAACAAATTCAACTACATTTATTTTACAATAATTGTATGAATGTCTCTTTATTAGTTAGTTAAAATTTAGATAACACTGTTTATTAATTACAAAAATAAGCTCCTACATTTATAAATATACAAATGTTTTTTTGTTGTCAATGTTGAAAAAAATCATTTGGAAATGTCATAAAGATTTTTGTCCCAATGAGTACAGAATTATTTTCAGCTAATTTTCAGTTTAGCAAAACAGCTTGTAACAAAAATAAAATAATTTTTTTCTTTCTTAAATCATTTAAAAATTTTCCAAGAAAAAAAAGTTTGAACATCATAATAGCTTAAAATTCTTGAATAGCAAAGGGATGGATGTTCTTGAAATAGTAGTAGAAAAAATGAAATATTTTTGTAAAGTAATACTAGAACCAAAATGTCAAGAAGCAATTTTGCATTTAATTGAAGAAATAATACATCACAGAATTAAATTATTAATTATCAAAGAATTAAAAATATTTTTAACACAGTACCCTCTATTAAAAAAAAATATTCTTTTTGACTCATTTAAAAGTCTTCCAAAATTGTAAATTCTCTCTCTCTCTCGCATAAATATACTAATTTACTTGTACATAGATTGTGTGGTTCATCCATTTTTTTTTTAAATTTAATTTTATATATTTTTATATCATGTTTTTTTTTGAAACTATTTCCTTGATGAGACCATAGGGAATCCAATAAAATATAAATTACTTCATAAAATTTATTTGGAAATTTTTAAGCTATATCTTACAGAATGTGATTTAAAAATATGATAGCTATTGATATAACTATCATGGAAAATCATGCATACAAGATCTACTTTTATCAATTATCTATAAATTTATCACAAAATATATGTAATTTGCTGTTATCTTTGCAGAATGTAAGCAAAATTTACAAATAATATTTTAAAAGTTTAAGAAGGAATCAGAAAAACTGAAAGTAATGGCAAACATATCCCAAATCAGAGAATGGAATCTTTAAAATACGATTAATTTATTTATATGATCAAAAAAAATTCCTTATGATGATGATACAGTTGAAAACTCAAACAGCTTAATGAACTGTTAATATGGAAAAACAGTTTTTTTACAAAGAGTTAAGAAAGCTTTTAAAATAAAAAGCAGCATGAGAAGTTCAGAAGAAAGTTCAATGCAAAAATACAAAATATGTTTAAAAAATTGAACAACTATGATCAAATCAAATTATTTTCACTTTCACTAAATGATAAAAATGGATAGAGAATTGGAATATTTCAAAACATTATCTTATGTTTATATTCCTAAATATTTTTTTTATTTATGTGTGTAGAAACCATTTTTAAATTAATACATATTCTAAAAATTATAGACATGTAACATAACATCGTACTATAAATATAGTTTTTTAACTTAGTCTATAGATATCTTTTCTTATATATTTAATTCATCTGCAAAAATAAGCGGGCTAGAAATTTAAAAATTATCAGCATAGGAAAAAATTTATTATAAATAAAAAAAGTAAAAGTCACATTTATATCATCTAATAGAATAAAAATGATACAAATGAAACTGAATGACAGTTGTAAAGTACAGTCGAATATCTTCATAGAATCATAAAATAACGTCAGTTTACAGAAATACTGCAGTAAAAAGATTAAGTTAAAATAAGATAAGAAAAGCTTCACAAATTCAACTAAAATTATATGTCAATGATTGTTATAAAGTCTCTCTATTATTTACTCAATATTTGGATAACCCTATTTATTAATTCACAAAAATGAAGCTCCTACATTTATCAATACACAATTGAACACTCTAGCAAAAAAACTATCTGGAAATTTCCTAAATATAAGGCATTGCATTCCAAATACTTCAAGGAATTTTTTAAAATTTCATTGATGTAAAAATGCTCTGTTACAAATTTTCAAGATAGTTTTTTTACATGAATAAAAAATCTCTTAAGTGAGTACTTTCATGATACATTTACAAGTTTAGGCTTTTCACTGGTATGGATAAGCAAATGTCTTTTTAAGGAGTTGTTATACGAGAACATCTTATTGCATACTTCACAAACATAAGGTGTTTCTTTGGTATGAACACGAGTATGTGTTTTTAAATTAGAATTCCTGGAAAAGGCTTTCTTACAAATCGTGCAAACAAAAGGCTTTTCCTTGGTATGAATGCTTATATGTTCAATTAAATGACTACTCCGAGAGAATGCCTTGCTGCATATTTCACAAATGTAAGACTTTTTATTGGTATGAATACTCAGATGTTTTTTAAATCTACTATTAACAGAAAATACTTTGTTACAAATCTCACAAACATTTGGCTTTTCTTTGGTATGAATTCGCAAATGTTTTTTCAAAGAACTAATTTGAGAGAATGTTTTGCTGCATATTTCACAAACATAAGGCTTTTCCTTCGTATGAATACGCAAATGTTTCTTCAAAGAACCACTTTGAGAGAATGTCTTGCTGCATATTTCACAAATATAGGGCTTTTCTTTGGTATGAATACGCAAATGTTGCTTCAAAGAACCACATAGAGAGAATGCTTTGCTGCATATTTCGCATTTATAAGGCATGTCGTTAGTATGAATATGCAGATGTAATTTTAAATTACAATTAGCAGAAAATGCTTTGTTACAAATCTCACAAACATAAGGCTTTTCATTGGTATGAATACGCAAATGTGTTTTTAAAGAACTACTTTGAGAGAATGCTTTGCTGCATATTTCACAAACATAAGGTTTGTCCTTTGTGTGAACACGCAGATGTAATTCTAAATTACTTTTGTGTGTAAAGGCTTTCTTACAAATCTCACAAACATGAGGTTTTTCATTCATATGAATACGTAAATGTTCTCTCAAAATACGTTGTTGAGGAAAAATTTTCTTGCAAATTTCACAGACATAGACATTTTCCTTAACATCAACATGCAAATATGTTCCTGAATATTCATCCTGAGAGAAAGGCATCCTACTAATTATGTGCAAATTCACTATATATTCCGTAAATCTCAATTTATTCAACAGCGAAGAAAGTCCTTGATACAAATAAACATTTACATTCTACATAATTTAAAAAAAAAAAAAAAATTTCCCAATTCGACACTTATAAATAGATAAGTTTATATCTAGGCCTGACGTTACACCCTAGACCACTTTTTGAGTTACTCACGCCTCGGTCATTCCTCTTCGGCACGGTCAAAGGAAAGGAGGTTGCTCGTCATTGGTAGATGTGCAATGAACCATTATTTTGGGTTGCCTAGTTTGGCGTTATAGCATTTTAATATGCCCTAGTGGTTCATTCAAACACAAAGTTTTTCTCCATTTGGGAGATAGTTTTTCAGGCAGTTTTTTGTTCCATATCTTTGGTTTTATAGTTAAATTCCCTAGTGTATCTTATTTTTACTGTAAAAATAAAAATCTGTTTTTTTTTCCATTCACTTAAATCAAAATTTTTAGTGGATTTAATTTTGGAGAAGAAATATATATTTGAGCTTAGTAAAAGAGAAACTTAATTACAAATAAAAAAAGATTGTTATATAATTTTTTAATAATCCATTTACTGTGATAAATAATACTTTGAAAATGAATTTTACATTTCGAGTTTTATCCTTATGTAAGATATAAAAAGAAATTGGCAGTCATAGAGACTGCCGATAGAAATGAAAACATAGTACTTTTAGTATTAAAATTTGAAATTTCATAATGCTTGAATTACACTCATGTCCATAAATTAAGGATAATGAAGTTCAGGCAAAGAAAGAGACAGAAGCAAAAAAAAATTGACTCATTTGTAAAGTCTATTTATTAAACAAAAGGTAAAGAGCAAAAAAGATGCTATATGTTTGACATAATTAATAGAAATTGCGATTTTTACTCCCTGGAGCGAATTTCAAAAAAGAACCTATTTACAAAAACAGTATAACATGGTTAGTATGATGGTTAATATGGAGTATGTCTCCCGGACGATGCAATACAGGCCTTACAACGCCTACGCATGCTGAGTATCAAATTATCAATCTGATCTTGGGGAATATTACACCACTCATCAAGCAATGCCCTCCGAAGTTCTGGTAGACAGGTGGGAGGGGTGTAATTCGTCGGCCAAGCATATCCCACACATGCTCTATTGGATTCAAGTCCGGTGAGTATGCTGGCCAATCCATACGGGTGATATCCTCCGATTGAAGGCATTTGTCTACAATGTTTGCACGGTGAGGACGGGCGTTGTCATCCATAAACAGAAATTCAGCACCCATGGCACCCCGAAACAAACGTACATGTTGTTCCAGAATGACATCCCGATAGATGTGGCCTGTCATCGTTACACTCTGAATATGCAGATCAGCTCTGGAACTTAGAATAATTCCTCCCCAAACGAGCCATCCTGTACCACCGTAACGGTGTCGTTCAATGATGATCTCTTGGTGGTAAAGGGTACCTGGCGCTCTCCATATGAAAGTCCGGTGAGAATCAGGCTGCAAACTAAACCCGGACTCGTCGGAAAACATCACACAAGACCACTGTTGCGGTGTCCATAATGCATGCTCTCTACTCCAGGTTAATCGCAGGCGACAGTGAGTTGCGGTAAGGGGAGCACATCTGACAGGCCTACGAGCATATAGACCAATGTGCCCTAAGCATCTGTACACGGTCTGCCTTGAAACTGTCGTACCGGTAGCTGAAGAGAGCTGACGAGATAGGTCTGATGCTGTGCTCCGTCTGTTTCTTTTGGCAGTAACTGCCAAATACCGGTTCTCATTCGGCGTTGTAACTCGGGGCGACCTGTGCTGTAACATCTACTCACATTAACCATCATCTTGGAATCGTTGCCAAAGCCCGGAGATGACACTCTGGGCGATTCCAAGTTCCTAGGATACTTCGAGCTGGGTACGTCTACATTCCAGTCGTCCGATAATTCTTCCTCTTAAAAAATCATCCAAATGCTTCCTTTGTGCCATAACTATGCGGTTATTGCATTGATAGGCTTTTAAAGCGCTTGTGAACAGTTTTACTTCTTTGCCACCATTCCTTCTATACCCCTCTCTTACACTCTCGTCATTGTGACGTACTATCCGCGCCATCTGGTGGTTTCCTGTAATTTGCATATTCTTCTTCAAGATGTGTGTGATATTTCTACAGGTGAAATTTTTATTTTAGAGTTCAATTTCTGTGTGATTCTGAATAATCCTTAATTTATGGACATGAGTGTAAATTTATCAACATCAATCTGGTTTTCACATTTATTGACACTCCGAGCAACAACTAAATGCATGTTTATATGGTTTTTTTATTATTCAAATATCTTCCGGGCTGTACAAAAGATCATGACCAAATATTAATACAATTCAATTGAAATAACCATTAATATAGAATCATATTATTTATGGATAGTATTTGTATTTACTTAAATTTCAATGTACTTGATTTTTAACTTTATTTTAATTGTTTGCATCATTGTCATCATTAATTTCAACAACACTTAGACTTTTTGTACTTTCAATTAATTCATTTTGTTCTAAAAAAAGATACAATAGGCTTATGGTAATTAAAGTAAGAAAGGAAAATGTTTGATTCTAATTTATCTAAGATTTGCGTAAAAACCGCATCGATCGTCGTTTTGTATTTTGTAGTACTGAGTTTTTGATCATTGGACATATTTAAATTAAGTGTTACATTTAGAAATTCAATTAGTGGTAGATTTTTATCATCTGCAAAGTTAATGTTGAAGTCTCCACTTAAAATCATCGGTACACTATCATATATTTCGCCAAATCTTTTTTCGAGTATTTCAGAACCTTCTTTTGTATAAATCATCAAATTTTCGAATAAAAATTGTTATATCTGTCTCAGAGACTTTCCAGGCGAAATATAAACGGCAACCATTAATATGTATTGCCCATTCTCGGAATCGCAACGAGCAATGCACAGTATATACACATTGAACTTTTACCTAAATCCATTGAATTTCACTTATAAGATATACACAGTACTATACGTCAGCTGTGTAGCTACAGATATACTGATATAAGCATGTCGGGGACGCGAAAGCACCAGATTTCACCCATCCAAAAAGTGTCTAAGGCGAACAGCAAACTGCGCGTGAGCCAGTCAGAGCATGTCGGTGACGCGAAACTGTAAGATTTTCCCCTACCAAAAAGTGCCCAACGCCACTAAAGAAGTTTTCACTTCAAAAAGTTAATTACAAGCAGAGAAAATTGATGTTTTTTATAATATATATTGGTATATTCATGCACATTTTGCAGATGAATGTACTTTAATTAAATATGTTCATGTAAGTGTTATTTTAAAATGTGAATATATTATCTTAATTTCTGTTTTGTAATTAGGTAATTTTTTTTATGTGTGACAAACTTATTTACTCACATTTTAAACTAATTTGTCCAATAATCTATTTCCTTTTTATTTTTAGAATTAAATTTACTATAAAATTTTTAGCTATTATAAACTAAACTATAAATAAAACCTCATGCTTAAATTTTTATTTTCTATCTTTAGTAAAATGTTATGAATAAAGTGACTCCTGGCAGTTGTATAAAAAACATATACCGATACTTTTTTCCGTACATTTTTAATGCGTTTCTCTATAGCAAATGGTAAATAATTAGAGTGTTCGATTATTAAATGTGTGTGTGTGAAGTAGTTCTATTTTGTTTAATGGAAGAAAAGAAAAACATGGAAGAGAGAGAGAGAGAGTAACAGATTTTTACTGCCTTTTTCATATTTGAATAATCAGACAACCTGATCATACTTGTTATCAGAAATCCCATTATAAGAGGAGTACAGAAGGATGGGGTGCAAACCCTACCCACAAATGAATAAAGTTTTAATTTTAGCATAAAGATTAAGTCTTTGTGTTTTCGTCTATGTTTTTTTTAAAAATATAATCCCCATCATAAAAATAGTCTGTGTACACTACCGCCCATTATTATATATATATATATATATATATAGCAGTAAATAATTAAAAAGAAGACTAATAAATCCCAAGAATCTTAAGATCAGACAGGAAGAACCAAGAACATAAAACCATGACAAACCAAAAAAGAGAAATGTAGCTAGAGGGGAAAACTATTATGATTTCTCGAGCTGTCACTGGTTTAGGACAGTGAAACAGGATTAAACAATGTTTAGTGAGATCTCAACCTTCTCCTGCAGCAGAAATTTTTTCGACACAATAGCTTCCAATATAAACTAAGGCAAAAGCCTAAAACCCACGTGGGTAAATATAACAGCAATAGAATAGAAATTGCAATATTAAATTACTATAGGAATCCGGAAGAAATAGACAAATATAAATATGTATAAACAAAAATATTTGCAAGAGAGGTTAATAATGAATATAACCATAATTAACAAAAATGTAAATGAGCAAAGAAACTCTAATCTTACCCGATGTATACAGATTCCACAATTGTACTGACTCAACGCATAAAAAAACACAGCAATACTAAGAATAATGGCGCCATCTATATATATTTTAGTAACTAAACTTAATATAAGAATATATTAAGAATATTATATACTATAGACTAAATATATTAAGAAATATAACAAGAAAATTATATACTATAAACTAAATAGAAATGAATACTTTAAATAAAAATAATTAAATAGCTATAACTTTGAAGACATATATTTATAAATAAAATTAGCTGGATAGTTAAAGTCTAGGCAACTTTGAAAGAATTTTTTATAGTTATTAATTCTCAATACTTCTTCAGATACTAAATCATTATTTCTTTTTATATAATTTAGAAGGATATTTTTTAAAATTGAAATGTGAAGGGTACTATTCCAATATGGCATTTTTATAACATTAAAATCAAAAGAGTCTCTTTTATCAAAAATATTACTTTTTAGCATATTATTTTCAACTTTTAATTCTAGATCAAGGAAATTTGCTGGTTCTATATTGCAATTGGTTTTTATTAATTTCAGGTAGGTTGGATAATAATTAAATATAGGAGTAAAGTCAACTTTATTACTGAAAATAATTAGATCATCGATGTATCTAAAAAAGTAACAAGAGTCTGTATCAATTTTTTCATTCTCGTAATAGTGTAAATAGATATTAGCCAGACTGTTACTAGCTGGGCCACCCTGTGGCAGACCTTTAATTTGTTGATAATAAGAGTTATTATGAAATATGTAATTTTCTTTCAAAACAAATTGTATAATAATATTATATTTATCATAGTTTATCAATTTATTTAATGAATATTTAATATAAACATTTCTAAGTACTTTAATCATATCCTCTATATCAATAGAGATGAATAAGTCTTCGAAATCAAAGCTATGCAAAGATTTAACACTCTTACCTTTCATGTTCTCAACGATATCTTTACTATTCTTTACAATAATGGAGTTTGAGATATTGTCTAGAGTGTGTTGTATAACTTTTTGCAACACCTTGCCTGGTTGTGTAATATAGGTATTAAAACCATTAGTAATAGTTCTGAATTTAATTGGACACTAATGAAATTTTGGTGTTAGAAAAATATAAGGAAAATTGATATTCTTTGTATATAAATCTAATTTTTTATAAAAAGCTGAAATACGGTTACTGATTTCTCTATTGCTGCTGTTAGATTTAATAAACGCATTATTGTTTTGAAACTGTTTGTTAAGTATAAATTTATAAAACCATTTGCAAATGATTGCATAGTTGCCCGGAACTTTAAATATACATATGTATACCTTAAAAGAATATATATATATATTCTTTTAAGGTATACATATGTATACCAGAATTAAAACTCTACTTTTCGTTCTCATAAAAGTGAACATTTCAAATCAATAAATACCATAATGTTGTATTCAAATCATGGAATTCCTGATAAAGACATGCAAGGTGAAATCTTGAACTACTTGATAGAAAGTGCAATATGCTTATTATCACATAGTGGTCAGATTGGCCTAAGTTATAAGAAAATAAAAGTATATATATTTATATTTATATGTTCCTTTTATTTGTAAATTGGAATGAGGATGCTATTATATTTTTTTCTTACCTAAGAGGGACCAAGATAACCCAACAAAAGTTTAAAGCTTCAGAACAAGATTCCTATAACGTTATTAATTATTAATAATCTTACTCAATCGATACATAGGTTGCATGTTTAATAATTGATTGAAAGGTAATATTTATCACATTTAGAAGCAGCACAAAGACTTAATTTTTAACCATAGGTTGATGACAAGAACAACACCTGAGATAATACTTCTCTCTAATAGCTTCCACACCAAATTGAAACTAACCATTTGAACTATCATTAACCCATTAAGGATCCAAGTTTCAATTCTATTTCTTTAAAATATGAAAATAAAATTAATATATAATCAACAATTAAAGTATGAAAAAAAATTAAAATTTTACTTTAACTGAAAAATAACCATACAAATGTTTTAAAAATTCAAAATTTAATTTTCCGTTTTCGCAAAGCGGGTCTCCTAAATGGGTTGTTAACACGACCTTTTAAACTTTCGGAAAGAAATATAAAACGCTGGAAAGCATTGTAAATTTCGACACTCTTAATGTAAACATCCGAAGAGAACCCTCACCTCGTGGCCTTTCCGGCTTGTCATTTTGCTCATAAACACTGTATCCCTTCCCTCTCCCCCATCCGTAGGAAACGAGGGGGGGGGGAAGAGAATATTCTTTGTTGTTGTGTTGTCGTGTCCTTCCCGCAGGGAAGGAATGAAAGTTGCCATTGCCTGTGAGACACAGGTTGGACTTCTTAACGATAGATGGCGACACTACCTATCTCCACCTCCAAAATTTTGGTACGGAGCTGAGGGGGAGGGAAATATTCTCCAGCCCCCTGCACTCGTGGTTTCTACTGCGACCGCCCACAAGACTTTCGGACCCACTGATTTAACGAGCACGTACTCCGTCTATACTCGGTGGTATTTAGTGGCATAGGGCATCGAACCCAGGCCCTCAGGTCTGGAGTCCGATGCTCTAGCCGCTAGGCTACCCACGGCCCAGAATATTCTTTACTCAGACTTAATGGAATCTTGGACAATGGTAAAGAGATGGAATCTGTGTTTTTCCTTGAAGAGGGAACGGCAGAACCATATGTCTAAGGCAGGGGTGACCAAACCTTTTGGGAAGAGTGCCACTATATGATTAAAAAGTAGGCGGGCCACTTGTAACTTTTTCAACAAACAAAACAATTGGAAAAGGTGTAAAAATGTTACTTGTATACTTATTATGGAATTTTTACGTAAATAGTACATTTTTATGCAAGTCTAAGTATAGTGGAAATTCAAAAATAATATAATTAATAAGACAAAAGTACAAACTTAAGTTTTATGGTTAATAAACTTTTTACAGGTTCACAAATTAATTAAGTTAGCTATAAAAAAATAAGTTACTTGAGACATCTAGTTCTAAATAATTATTAAACAGTCAGTACTTTTTTAACGTGGTTTTTGAATTTGTGTAGCCTTTTTTTTTTTTACCAACTCATTAATATTAAGATTAATACTCGGAGATGCTAACAAAATTATGTTGTATTTTAGGTGTATATCAGTAAATTTTGAGTTATATTTTGATTTTATTATATTCCTAACAAAAAAAAAATTGTTCAAAAACATATTAATTCAAACCTACAACAATATCTGACAGCCAAATCGAGTAAATTTGGAAATTGCTTGCTCGTACAACTTTTCAAAATTCAACAGAATTCCGATTCCTTGCTGTTCAAATAAAGTTCCTTATATTTTTTCTTTTTGATGTAGTATGGAGCTGTAGATCAATATTTCCGATTTGGATTTCAGGTGAGTAACAATAAACGTTTTGCCGAGATATTATGGAAAATAATGTATGAAAAAATCAACATTTGCTTACGTTTTTTTTTTTTTTTAACTATCGTCTTGAAAGTCACCAAACCTAGCACTGAATGAATCCTGCGAAATGGATATTAAACTTTTAAAACTATAGTATCTCGAGGCATTATGAACTTTGGTAGATAGTTCCTGCATTAAAGTGAAATTGTTAATATTTATCTCCAAAATCGAGAAAAAATAAGATATATGATCAATTAGAGTAGGAAAAGTCTAATCTTTTCATTGTAGTCATAAATTTAAATTATTTAAATGCCTCATTGTATTGGTAAGCAAAGCTAAATCCCAAAGTCAATCTGCATTCTTGAGTATCAAACACTCACTGGGTAGTTCTCATTGTTTTCTTCCAGATATTTTAAAACACGCTCCATCAAATTCCAAAATCACACGAGTGCACTTCCTTTGAAAAACCAGTTCGCACAACAATGAAGGAGTATTTTCTACTTTATAATTTTCTACTGTAATTCAGTTAAGTGTATTTAAAATAAATTTTGATGCCTTTTCTTTTCTTTTTTTTTTGTCTGGGACAACCGCATTTCAATAAAACTGTAATAATAATCTTTTTGAATTTTTAAATTTTTCTATAAGTCTTCGCGTGCCACTATTACAGCACAGTCGTGCCACGGGCTAGCCACCCCCGGTCTAAGGTTTTATTGACAATTAAGGGATATAAAAGTTTATGTTACTAAGTTTGGCTTGTACACACACACACTCACACACACACACATTATACGCTGCTTATAATTTTTTTTCTTAAAAGATTACCTTTTTTGCATATTTTCTAAAAACAGTAAAACTTTCTCTCTGTTAATCAAAACATAAAATTCATTAAATTATTTAAAATTGGTTCTTTGTTTTAAGACGTCATGAAAATAAAAGTTGCTTTATGATACACAAAAGTATAGTTATCCTTTGAAAATAAGAATCAATATATGACTATTATTTACGCAACGGATCTTGAAAGAAAAGATGTATTTCACGATAGTATGTGTAGTTATATCAATGTTTTCATTGAGAAAACAAATCGCATATATATATAAAAAGGTTAAGGAGTGAATTATTTGTAAAAAAAAAGTTACTGATAAATTATCTATCTCTCTCTAAACTTGCATTCCCACTTAATTCCTTTAAATTTACTTTGCGATAAAATGAAGCCACCTGTAAATAAACCTTTCCAACATCTGATAATATATTTATAAAGCAGCCACAATAACAATTTTAAGCAACTTAAAAAATATGGTATTAAATAACTAAAATTAAAATAATACTACATTATTTATCCTCTCATACGTAAAATTGCGTTACGAATAATGAATCATAATTGAAATATTAAATTTTCAATTATAGTTTCCTTAAGAAAAATCAAAAAAGGACCTGTAACGTCGTGGAACTAAATTGAAGGTGTACGCCAAGCTAATTATTAAAGAACGCCTTATTACTGTGATCTAATCAAATGTTTATTTGACGACAACATTCAAAAGATCATTAGATAGAGAAAAAAAATTAGTTACAAGTGTTCGTTTGATACAGCCAGCTAGTTCTATTTCATATTGATGTCTCCATAGGGGTCCGCTCCTTGCTTCTTCTTTCAGTCACCCGTTGGGTACCGCCTCAGGAGTCTCTCGTCGGTATGGATCCGGAAGCTCACGCCTTGTGCTTGCTTCCTATATCCGTCCCTAACGTCTCGCAGGTCAATCGTTGGAGTCGATCGGGGTCCTCCTCTTCTTCCTTCGTCCACAGGCTTCTCTTTTTAGAATCTCTCGTTGGAGTCTGTCCGGAGTCTTTCTTTCTTTTTCCGAAGTCCACTCTTTTAAACTCTAGGGGCGGGTTCACTCCACGCCCCTCATCAATCCCCATTGGCCGGCCTCAGGGTTTTGCACCCGGCACAAACGGTCTTGCACGTCATTCATTCGTTCAGAGATAACAAAAGTCCGGTCCCTCTCAAAGGTTCCCGGCGACAAGGTCCCGGCTGACATCTGGCACTTCAAACACCTCGCCGCCGCCTGCAGAGGCGCCAACATTCAAGACGTACAATCACTGCCCATGAATGGAAAATAATGCAGCGATGCCCGGCCCATAGTGTCCGCCAGTCACACCGTCGCCGACGGTCCAGCTGTCTGATACAACACAATACAACCAAAGCCACGTGTTCGCCGGCTGTGGATACGTTTATGAATAGAGGCGCTTTCTCCATTGTGACGATGTCACAGACCGTTCATTTTCAATGTTAAAATTTAATTTCAAAAATTTTTTGCCTAAATTATCCGAACCTAAAAAACATTTACTTATACTTTTCTGCCCATGAAGCTTTAGTGCTTTTCTATAAAATTCTACTCTAATTCTCACTATAATAAACATTACCAATCAATGACTATTATTTATAATTTCAATTGGTGTCACATTTAGATTCTGAATTGCTGATAAATTCATGACCGGCGAAATCTTACCTGCTCGATTGAAATTGTGATACGTTTATGCACACATGGCGGTCCGATTGGTCTAAATTATATGAAGAATTAATCATTATTTCTATTATTTATTAGAAAGAATTCATTATTTTATTTTTGAACTGGAATGCAGCTATTATCATTTTCTCACCCAAGAGTTTAGAATTACAGAGTGAGTGAGTGAGTGAAATTAACGTCGCACTGTTCAGCTACACGAGGGCTTTTGGCGACGGTCCGCGTAATTTTGAACCATGGTCAAGTGACGCGGACGACACCTGAGCTCCCCCCCCCCTCTCCTAAGTACCACACCAACGGAAGGACGTTTGAGCTCTCGATAGATTTAACGTGTTCAGATAGATGTAACTGTACGGCGGGTTTTCAGTGGTACTGGGATCGAACTCATGACATGCTAGCCATGATCCGATGCCTAGACCACATGGCTACCGCGGCCACTTAGAATTACAGAAACAGTCTTCCATGGAATGTTATTAATTAGTCTTAATCTCATTCATTTCATGTATAGAGCTTTTTTCCAATTATTAATTGATAGTTAATTAATGTTACATTTTGAGTCAACATGAAAACTGATAATTTTGAAAAGGACAATATAACTGAGCTAACACTTAACTGTTCTAATTACTCCATCACATCTATATTACTCGTTCAAGTAATTATCGACACATTCATTCACATAACTCTTAATTTCTGTAATTATTTAAGATAAAAGTTTCCTCTTCTAACATGTTCACACTTATAAACGTTCTGTGCAGTTTTTAAATCAATAGTCTTGAAATACGAGTACAACTTAAATCCCTTCATCAGAGGTCAAAATACAGATTTAGAATTTCATTACGTATTATAATTACGCACAATTTAAATATTTTAACATAAAAAACAACATAAAACGTAATTATTATTTCTAGATAAATGAAAAAAAATTTAATTGTTTATATTTATTTATTTTTTAAGAATATTTATTAAAATAAGAAATAAACAACATGAAATAAAAGAATTTCTTCAATGCATTTAAATAAACAATTAAAACTTTCATGAGAACTTTGTCCTAGCAAAGCAATACTTCATGACGCAATATTAGGGTATAATTTTTGATTTTCAATTTGACACATGATTCTAATGTTCAGTTGTTAACTAACCTTCTTTGTCGACTCAAATTAGATTTCATATGAGAAAAGATTTGTTCACATATACGCGGAACCAAAAATGGAAAGCGGAGCACGAACAATTTTCTTCAATTAATTGAATAACTTCGGCATCGATATCCAACAATTTAAAATGGTTTTCGATTTATATTTCATCAATTTTAGGAAACTAAAAATAAGAACTGACCGATTCAAATTTTCGAAGCGAGATTAAAGCGATTTGAAGATTTAATTGAGAATGAAATACAGCTGTATAATATTGCCTTCTTTAATGATTATTCTATCTTTCATATTTCCTATAAGCAACATGTGTCGTGTTTCGGCTGCAACATTTTAAAACACAAATTTGTAACAGTCCCATTCATTCTAGAAAAAGCAGAGAATCAGTTGTTATTTTTCTTTAAATCCAATATAAGACATTTGTTACAAAATTGGATATGCTCTTCTCGTGTCTCTTTGTTTTATAGCAAAGAATTGAATACAAGGTATAGCTTTAAATAAAAATGCGTTAGACGAATTCATTCTATTTTTTTATGAGATAGTTATCTCACAAGTTTGTAGATGCCTCAGAAAATTGTCCCGCGTGCCATATGTGGCCGACACTTGGTATAACATATAACAATGAATTCTTTTTTAAGTTTCTTTCTCTTTTCTTCTCTAAATTAATAATTTTTCTCTAAAATCTATGTTACTGAATAATTCAAAACCGGTAAAAAATTATTGATACAGCATTCAATTCTTGTTTGTTTGGAAAATTCTTTACATCTTTACCCCGAAATATTATTTTTTTTTCAAAGCACACAATCTATAAACATATCTATCTAAATTTAAATATTAAAAAAAAAGAAATTTTTAAAATCATATTCAAATACTACTCGAAAGGGGAAAATTTAAACTTCGTAACAACATGATAATTTTAATTCATATGCAAGTACACAAATTGAATAAAAATACCAATATCAACTGAATACTGAAGATAATAAACATGTTCAAAAGCTTAGGTTAATACATTAAGGATTAATGAGAGAAGTAACTCAAGTTTTGAAAAAGAGTATTTGGAAAAAGGAAAACTTCGCGACATAAGGAGACGAAATTATCAAGTAACACACTGAAAAGTTATTTAAAGATAAGATATTCATTGATTTACAACAAGGAATGTAAGAATGTTTCTGTTATAAGAATACATTTGGACGTATTATAACTGAATTATATTAAAAAAGTTATAACATTTAATATCACAACTCTATAAAATGGCACTTGTGGGAACTAGTAAAGAAAAAAATAAAGGTTAAATTTAAAATTAATTTCATTTCATTTTTTTTTAACATTTCAGAGATGAATGCATGAAAATTAAGGAATTAAGTCCTGCTTGATATTTTACTATAAATTTTCTTGGGATACCATATTAAACAAAACTGAAATAGAGTTATAACTAATTAATATATGATTTTATAAAAAAAGAAATTAGTGGACGTACACTCGAATGTTATAACACATTTAAAAAATCAAGTAATAAATAGAAGATGAAAAATACTTATAAAAATATGGAATCTATCTACTTAATGCATTTATATGCTAATAGTTTATATGATTGGGCTATTTCTGAATAATTACCATGTTTTGGTTTTAAATCACTGAAAAGAATGTGTAGAAAATGTAATTAAAATTCCAGATAATTCTGTAACGAAATACATATTAGAAGTTTATTTAAAATGTCCTAAAAATTATGATTCCCATTCGAATAGTTCCTAAAGCAAGTTCATTAGTTCCTAAAAGTAGATCTGAACAAAGTAAATTATTAATAAAATTATATATATATATCATTATAAACATTATTCATTATAAAAGTTTAAAATGGTATTAGAAAATGGGAATTAAGTTATAAAAATACATCGAGTGTTTTAAAGTTTAAACGGAAAGACTGATCAAATAAGTATATAGAGAAAAACTCAAAGACTATAAATGATTCTTAAAAGAAAAATAAATTTCTAACTAAATGAATAATTTTATATTAGTCAAAGAAAGTATTAGTAAAGATTTAATTTGTAATTATGAAAATATTTGAAAATTAATTACTGAATCCAATTTTAAAGAAGAAACTATATTTATTGAAAATTTGGTAGTTTTCTCAACCTGTATAGCAACTAAACGTGATCACAGTTGAAAAATGATTCATAAAACAAAAGAATATTATGATATTTATCCTCCAGCTATTGGCCTCCTTGTAGAGGGGCTGATGCACATTAAATGTGTCGAGGCTCAAACGTCCTCCCATTGGTGTTGGGTGTTAATTAAGACATGGGGTGCCAGGTCAGGTGTCGTTCTCATCCTTTGGGCATGGTTCAAAATTATTAGGTCCGACGCCAAAAATCCTCTTGTTTCTGAAGAGGGGTGGACGTTAATATTCACTCTCTCTCCAGTTATTAGAGGTATTCAACTGTTTGTGAACGGTTTTAGAATATCTCCATGAAGCTAATAATATGTTGTACAATAATAGTATTCAGTGACGCACACAAGGGGGGTGTCCTGGGGGTCTGGACACCACCCAAAGCCCTTGAGTTTTTTTTCGTTTGATGATAATCCTATGTATATATATGACGTAAAATTTAATTAAGTTCTTGTAATTAACAATTTATTTTATTAATTAATGCTAATTATTAATTCAATAATTTATTTTTTACTGTTTTTTTATTAACAAAATCAGAAGAATCAATTGATGTCGTCTTGGGGTATGATGCGAGCAGGGAGACTTTCGACCATGGACTCCCCCCTTGAAAATTTTTTGTGTGGGCTACTGATAGTATTTGTTTTCATTATAATCATTTGCCCATACTAAAGGGGGGGGACATTTCTTCCTTCATATGCTCTTTGTACATTAAATTCTATTCTTTCAAATGCTTTTTCTAATTTGATCATTTATATTTTGTAAATAATCAAAAATAATATTCCTAAAATAATATAATATTTTTTTTATCTACTTATAATTTTTATTAACATCGTAACATGTTTAAAATGTTTTACATTAAGTGAGATCCAACGCGAGTTTGAAAACTAACATTTTGCTCAAAATCTGAAGTGTCATCTAAAAAAACTATAAATATTTAAAGTTTTTATTACATTTTATAGCATCATAATCAATGTTAACACTTATTTGAAAATTTTCTCTTAATTTTACTCTTTTCTATTACAAAGTGGCAAATGTTTTTTACAGCCTTAAAAATTTTTAGAATAAGTTAAATGTATATTATTAGTTATAATTTATCTTTTTTATCATATAAAGGAATTTTTGCATTTTTAAACAAATTTTAACTTATACAAGCCTGAAACTTATTGTGGGTATTTTTTGTTTTCTAGTTAAGCATTATTAAAATGACTTAATGCCAAAAAATAATTGTCGCATTCGAAATAATCCAAGCAAAAAAAAAAAAAAAAAAAAACATGCGTTGTTGCATGTTAGAGAGGTATGTACGGGGCACTAGTTCCGTACATACTCCCCCACCCCTCCAAAAAATATTACTACAACTTATAAAAACACTTGTTGTTTATTGAAAACTTAAATAATTTTTCAATATGCACTTCATGATCATACTATAATTTGAAATATTTTTGCTCAGTTCCGTATGTATATAAAAATAGCGCTTAAAATCCTATTCATGTTTGAGCAAAGAAATAGCATCGTTTAAAAAATGAAATTCTTGTATATCAGATGATTTAAATAATGTAATCATAAAACACATACAGGTATTACAGATATAAAAAATTAAAAACAGTAGTTTTTTACACTATCACTAATTAGGATTGATATCCATGAGCTTTAAAAATAAAATTTAAATTTTTCTTAACTCTTTTTTAAGAAAATAAAGATAAGCTTAATTCCCTTTAAAGGTGATTAACCTTCGGCTCTTAAGATTTCGGATCTTAAGAAATAGTTTTGGCCTATCCAGTGGAAGGAAATGAGTGTAGTGTCAGAATGTCCTCGCGAGTGCTTTGTTCGTCTTGTTATGCCCCCCCCCTTCACTCCTTCCTAGAAGCAAAACGAAGCAGACGTCTTATCTCTTTTACGGTAGCGTGATATTGGTTAATTTAAATATTAAGTTAAATTACGTCACGGCTATTATTTACAAATTTATATTTTAAATTAATATAGTAATTTGATTATTAGAGTCCAAATTCTGTTGTTTTGTGAGAGAGAAGTTTTTTGGCATCCCTTTTCGCTCTAGGGGGTATCTTTCTCCCTGCCCTCTCTAGGGTTTGGGAACATCGCAGACGGCTCGGGTTGTATCCGGTAGGTGGATGGAATAGGAGGTGTTCCTTGTATTGTCAAAGGTTGCCGGGGCGATGTCCAAGACAACCCGTGCAATATTTTTAAGGGTCCCGGTGTTCATACTCACAGTTGTCCCATACAAACGCGAAGTTAATGCTCTCATCAGGTAGGTCAGGAGCGAAATCCAAGCACATAAAAACAAGGCCTGGAAAGATTTTCTTTTAACTTTAAACCCCGATGATAATTCCCTCTACAATATCCATAGGAAAATCATTAAAAGATTTGTACCTATCCCACCTCTTCATGGGCCGGGTAGAATGGCCTATTCGGATTTCGAAAAGGCGGAGGCTTTCAAAGACACATTGGAAGTTACTTTCCAGGAAAATCCTGAACCTTACAGTGACGACAAGATTGAAGAAGTCTAAAATTTAGTGAATTCCAATTTCGACGACTTCACTACAAACATACCCCCTCCCCTCACTTCTCCCACTGAGGTACGAGGCATTATTAAAAAACTGCAGAAAAGAAAAGCTTCTGGCCCCGATCATATTCCTAATATTCATTTTAAATATTTAACTTTAAATGCAGTAAAACATTTAACTAAGATCTACAATCAATGCCTCATTAAAAATCACTTTCCAACACAGTGGAAGCAAGCAAATGTAATCATGCTGCCTGCCGAAACCAGGTCAGGATCATAAATGCACACAAGGCTTCAGAGCAATTAATTAGGCAGAGCAACACCACTGCTAAGATTTTTGAAAAAATAATCTTAACTAGAATCAAATCCCACTGCAAAGCCATAGATTGCATTTGCCCGGAACAGCACGGGTTCCGGGAGGGCCATTCCACGCTACACCAACTGATACCGGTTACAAATATTATTTATGAAGGATTCGCTAGCAAATTATACACTGTCGGTGTCTTCCTTGATGTCAAGAGGGCATTTGACAAGATGGAGCATGATGGCCTCACTTACAAATTAATTAAACTGCAGTTCTCTGACTATTTAATTAAAATCATACATATCTTTTTACACAATAGAACCTTCAGGATTCGTGTAAGCAACTCATACTCCTCACACGGGAATTGCCTTTCAGGCGTCCCACAGGGCTCTGAACTTTCTCCACATTTGTACAACATCTACACGCACGACTTTCCACAACACTCTAATGTCAGTACCTGCCTGTTTGCGGATGACTCCGCTGTGTTATCACAGGGTGTCCAACTCAAATACCATACTCAAAGCTGCTCAAAATTTCTTAGAAAAACTCGAACTTTGATTAATCGACTGGAGAATTGCAATTAACGTAGACAAAACAAAAGCAATTATTTTCAGGAAATGGGGATCAGCGACCCGCCTTTTAATCTCACACTATTTGATGACAACATACAGTGGGTCTCGGTGGTTAAGTACCTGGGCTCACACTTGGATAGCCGTCTAACTTACAAGAAACACATCGACTATCTAGTCGAAAAATTCTGGAATAGAATCCCTTTGGCCTCCTCTCTCATAGGGAGAGGGTCACCACTATCTCTAGAAGATAAAGTAATTTTATACAAGCGAATTTTGTGCCCAGTAATAACTTATGCTTTCCATATATGGGTGGTTGCAGCCACCACTCACATGAAGAAAATTCAAGTCGTTCAAAATAAACTACTTCGCATCACACCGAACGCACCTTGGTACGTTCGAAATGATGTGATGCAAAACCATCTACATATGGAACCGATTTCTAATTACATCAATAAGCTATCTAGAAATATTTTTCATTCCATCGAAACACAAGACTACCCCATCATCAGAGCACAAACACTCTTCAAGTATCCTCATCCTAAAATTAATTATGCATACTCTAGCATGAAGTGGAGAAATTCCGCTTCGTCCACCCTAACACAACATTTAACCCCTTCACACTCTATTGAACAACACAAACTAGCTTCGAACTGCATCCTGACAGGTGGTGAGAGGGGGACAGTCACTTGACCGCTCCTCGTTCCTTTGATTGCTGAAGAAATCCACCGGCTTCCTTTCCTTGCGCTTCCCTCCATTCTCTCCCCCCGGTTCATCCGCGCTTCGCGGGTCGCCATTGCTTGAGAGTCACTTCCTCCGCCCCCCACGCCGGGGGCCTCTTGATTTGTTTTGTATCTCCGTCATGGTTGATCCTTTTCGCCAGTCTTGGGTAAAAGCGCTGCGCGCTGCAACCCCGCTTCTTATCTAATTTTAAATAGTACTCACAGCTGCGCATCGGGAATCGTTACATCCTCTTTATTTCTATAAAAGATCGAAGGAAGGGAGGTCTTTGATTATTCCTAGTGTCATTGACTATACGTCACACAGGCTATAAATATTTGCTTTTTTCTTGTGAGGTTTGAACTGAGCCAATTTTCCGAAGAGAAATTATTTTATTATGAGTCAATATCCTGCTATACCCCTTACAATTAATATTAATTAAATGGGGAACCAGGTTTATAGTGCTCATGTTATATCAAATACATTTTATATACGTTTTAAACAAATTTTGTTACATATAATGCTGTATTTTTTCTTTCTTAAATAAATTACCACAAAAATAAATCTCCGTCAATGATACAGCTTCTAGTAGATATAATCCATCATTAGTATATAGAGATTAGAATAATATGAAAATTGTGTGAATAAGCAAAATAAACTTCGGCTTTTTCGGTCAAACTATTGAAAATGGTGTTTTGTCAAATTTAATGCAGTCGCATACTATTGAAATTGAGGCAATACATATCTACCAATCCAATGTTTCTGTGTTATTTAGCAACCAATATCACAATGTGTCAACAATGTATTATATTCTAATTCCAAACTATGTTTTAGATTGTCTCATTTCAAAACTATTTATCAAAATAACAAATGTACTCGAATATGTTATCAGTTGTATAAAATATGTTTCAAAAAATATGTAATTTTTGCAAAAGTTTACCAAATTTGTAAAAATTTATGTGTTTTACCAGAGTCCCAGTTTCATATACGTTATAGGTGTGATGATATTTGGTAATTTGCATGCTTCTTTAAAAGTTTTGTTATTTTTTATACATATATATATATGCATGTGAATGTATAATGCAATTATTTATAATATCAAATGTTCTTTTATTTCGCCAAAAAAAAAAATGTTATAGTTGAAATTTTATAAAAATTATCCGTGTCATCACATATTTTGCGATATTCAAAGCTTTACCAGATTTTTTTACTCACTTTGCCTGATTAAATTTTTGTACTTCATTATGAACTAGAATTGGCACAATTAACTGTATTTAACATTTAATGAGAAGTAATTGATCTACACTAAGGATTGAATATTATCTTTAAATCAAAAGTAATTTTTTTTTCAATTTCAGAATCTATTAAAATGAACCTGGAAGAATAAAAAATAGAAGTAATACAATATAAATACGGTAGAACAAATAAACTATTTTCAAAACATGTGTATGTTTTGAAGATTTACAAAGCAGAAAAAATAAGATTATTTACTCACTCGTTTTCTCCCCCCCCCCACACACTAACCAGTAAGAGTCACGCTTTCGTGACTGTCTAAAAAAATTTTTTGGAGGGGGAGTTGGAATTCGATTATTAAATAAAACAGGAATTTAAGTATGATGTCCATTTTTTTAAAAGTGTGTTTCACAAAGTTAAAACGTGTTTTAAAATTTTAGGGTCATGTTATAAATAAAATATGAGTTTTATAATTAGATACATTTCTATGGATAAACTCATTTTAAATTGGAAAGGATATAAATTTACGGCAGGGAAAATCTTGTAAAATTCTGACCACTTTTTTAAAAAAAATTAAAAAACATATACTTTGTATTTTTAAAGACTTAAATAAAAATAAATTAAGAGATGCTTTTTCTAAATAACTGGCCGCATGATTTTTAACATAGAGAAATGAATCCCTTTTATTCCTACTATTAGTTCACTCTCTCCCTAAGTATATATATTTATTTATATATATATATCTTGTTAAAATTTTAGTTTAATAAAATAATTCCTATTCGTCCATTCAAAGTAGGAATCGACTTAATTTTTTTATATTATTTAAAATAATTTATTGTAAAGAAATAACTATGTGAAATTGTTGTTTTTATTGTTGCTGAGGTAAAAAATATTTCAATCAACCTTTTCGCTCATTTTGTACGCATTTAGATAAGGGAATTTATTTTTAATTCGGCATTTAATATAGTTATTTTAGTAAAGGAAACCATAAGATAATATCGCATGGTTTCTTATCGAACGAGAATTCTTGCATTTTAAATTTTTATCCTTCTTTTTATAAGAAAACTTATTCCAAATTAGACATAGCTTGTAGAATTTAGGCTCTTTATTCCATCTAATTAAAAATTAAAACACAGGCATTATGTAATTAAGTTTTTGTCTTGTTCAAACTCAAATTTCATTTGGTATAAAAAAAATTATTCGCTTACTCAAATATGTAAGAATATGCATTTAGCTGTAATAGGTAGTGAAATCCTCTTTTCATTATTTTATTTGGCATAAATTTAGTAACGAATTGAGTCGAGATTATACATTATATGCATAGATATATGATTATGCTACGGTAGGATATACTAATTTCTGTTTGAAAACGAGTTTAATTTATAATCTGATTTAGCTTTCAAGTATGAGTAAAAAATATTGTTTCTAGTTAATTTCGGAAGTCTGCTCTTTTATTTTTTACACGGAGAATATGAAGTCCTAAGATATTAAGCTGTTAAAAATTTTCGGTTTGTATTAAAAATATCAGAAAAACTCGATTCATTGTCAGAGTGAAGATCACGGCTTCCGGTTAATCTATCATTCGACTCTTGTGCCCTTATGAATATATAAACATATTGAATTGTGTGTTAATAAAACAAGTATTTACGATTACGTAACAATTAAACTGGAATCTGATGACCCACAGAATGAGCGAAACAAATAATCGATCTAATAAAAATCTAATCAATGAATATTTAAAAGCACAATGTATGTAAAATTAATCAAACATTGTAATTTGTACAACAGAAAATTTAGTACGAAAATAAGCATTTCAAATCACTTTAGTAAACGCTTTTTATTCTGTATTAAGTTACTTACTCTTTCGACTTATAGTAATTACATTTTTGAAAGATCGCCTCTAAATCACTTCTTGGTTTTATTTGAAATACTTATTTATAACCTTTTGGAATTGTCATGAGTAATCGTACTATTTAAATTAATCCAATATATTTTCGTTAAAAACCCGGAGCTTCAAAAAACAATCATAAACAAGAATGTGAGCGCCTTCATCTCGTAATCGTATTACTTATCACTGCAATTACATAATTCAACTTTTTATTTAAAAAATGTTGAACAAATCAATTGTTTGATTTTATGAAAAACAAATTTGCAGCATGTATTTAAACTTGCAATTTCGAAAGATGGTTATATATATTTTTTTATTTATCCAATATGTTTCGTGAAGTAGCCAGCTTATACTGTGCGAATAGGTCCACGTCTACCGAGAAAATGAAATGTTTGGCATCGTATTCAAAGCAAGCGCTGATATTGGCGAGAAAATTGCTTGACTCTGTAACCCTGCAGAATGTCATCCCCCTGTTTCCTTCCCCTTTACTCTTCTAAAAAAGTGATCTCTATTTAACGACTTCCTATATCTAGTCTCAAATGTGAAATTCACGTAACTCAAACAAAACTGGAGTACTTTCTAATCACATTCCACAAGCGATTCGTTGGCTTACCTGTAGATTTTGAGTTAAATTATTATTTCAGATTATCACATATAAAAGAATTTAAGCTTTAAATTTTCAGATAAAAGTTCCTTTTAGATTGCAATTGGAGGGAAATTCAAAAGGAACATGATCAATAAAAAATTAAATCCTTCAAGACAATTCAAAAGGCTTCTGGACAAGTAAACAAAGAAGGGGGTTATTTACATACATTTGCATTTTATTCAAACTAGCATTGAAATAGCATGTTCAGACATCTATTGCTTTGGGTTTTCTGGAGGGTGTGCTTTAATCAGCACACCTTTACAAAATGAATAGAGTATTTATGCCAAAAATCTCAGGTTTAAGCAAGGAATATTTTAAAAATAGGATGTTGGAATCCGTTCAGATCAACTTTTCTACCTCTGTTAATTCATCATCAAAGGACTACAAACTAAACCACACAAAAAAATCACAGATGTCGTCTTGGATAAGACATCAACCTTTGGCATGGTGTTGAAGGAGAAGCTCTCTTACAAACCTCTCACGATAGGGGCATGACCGTTTTTAACATTCCTGGCACCCTAGGCACTTCAAATTGCTACGCTCCCCCAATTTACAGCTCCTTCCTTTAGTTCTTACCTTGCCAGTTTTGGTTCGGAAGGGATTAGCAACAGTGACGTAACGGAAAATGATTGGGCCCCCCGCAAGGTCAGGTCTTGGGCCCCAAGTCAGATCTTTATTTGTTTATATATATATACGCTTGTGCTAGAAAAAGTCTGCGTTCACCTACTACTGCTTACATAAACAACAACAAAATTTAAAAACCGGAATTTGAAAAAAAAAATTTTTAATAAATTATATTATATTTGATTCACATTCCAAGATTGAGAATAACAAAAGCAAACTCGGTTTGCTTTATGAGTTTCTAAAATAAAGACAGGTTTGTAGCGATATAAACGAAAATCAATTTAAAAAAATCTGCGTTTACTTTTTAGTAGTAACTATAAAAATTATTAAAAAAGGATTATGAGTTATTTAATAGCTGTGTTTGGGATATATAACCCTGTCTTTTGAAAACTTCTAAAAGTAGTTTCGGTATTGAATTAACAAGTTTAGTGGTTTCTTCAGAGCTTATCTTCTCTCGTTCGTCCATAAGAACTCTTCTCACCATATCCTTGCTAAATATATTGTATAGACGAATCCTATACTCCAGAAAATCCCGTTCTATGGGATTCAGACCAGGTGACTGCTGGGGAACGTACAGTTGATTTGGGACGTTATACAGGAGCCAAAGCCTTACAATCTCAGCGGTATGCTTAGGATCGTTGTCATGTTGGAAACGAAACGACAATCCTAAGCCGAGTTTGGTGGCCTTTTTCTTTAAATTGTTTTTAGGACATCGAGATAATCATATTTGTTCATAATTGATTCGACATACTCCAACTTTCCAACACCATTACTCGCCATGCACCCCCACACCATAACACCGCCACCACCATGCTTTACCGTTGGTACTAAATGCTCTTTTTGAAACGCTGTGCAAAGTTTTCTAACATACCAGTTTACTATCTTTTATGCCAAAGATACAAAATTTGCTCTCTCGGAGAATATCACAGATCTCCAGAACTCTGGAGGCTTATGTATATGCTCTTTTGCAAAAGCTATTCGTTGGTCTTTGAAATATAAGACTTTTTGTGGGCCACTCGACAACGGTATCCAGCCGTTTTCAAGATTTGTCTTTCAATATCCGCACAAATGATTTTGTTAAAACTTCTCGTGAATGTCTGTTTCTATTTAAGTTGCAGTTAAACGCTGATTTTTTTCACCAAGGATATCGTACTTGGTTTTTCTCTGATTGTGAATTTAGATGGACAACATGTGAAAGAGGTTTGGATGTGTGTTAACTTCTGTAGATTTAAAGATATTGTTAACACGCTGGATAGATGAATACTGTGCCGTTCAACGGATCTGGCAATATCCCGACGACTTTTTCTATCTTTTCATATTTTCACACTTTTACGCTCACTGATACTTATTTCCTTTTTATGTCCTTGAATTGTTTTGTATCTTCACAAAAACGGTAAAATTATTGCGTGACAACTTTCTTAAGCTATTTTGCTTGATCACTGAATGCAAAATTTTTGTTAACCTATAACACCTGTTAATAAAAATTTCAAGAGTCAAGAATGTTCAAATATGGAAAGCACGCTTTTTCTGCCAAAGATTTGTGTATTTTGCTACAAAACTCCCGTTATCTTACGTAGTTTTAATTAAAAAATAACGAATTCTTGCCAACTCAGTATTTAAATAATACTAAACTAATTCATGAAATATTATAAGAAATATTATTGTACTAAATTTTACTTTTTTGTATGATTTGTTATGGATGAACGCAACTTTTTCTAGCAAGTGTGTAAGTATATATATATATATATATATATATAGAAAGGATTACCAACAATAACATAATGTACCTTTACACATCACATAAAAATATTTAACATTAAACTTATAGCTGAATACAAAATCAACCGGTGTCTGAGTAAACGAAGTAAATAATGTATAACATTAGAGAATACTTACAATATTTATTAAAATGGGAAATCTAACGAGATAACCTGGTAACTTAAATAAAAATGAACACTAAGAAAGACAGGAACACTGTAAAATAATATTTCAGATTAGAAATTCTTAAGAAAGAAAAAAGGTATCACTTACATTATTTTTCGTTTCTGAATCCCGATATGAGCTTGACTTAAAGTTCGATTATGTTCCAGCATAAATACTGACTTTTAATAAGGAGATTTTTTTTGTATGATGCAAAACTGATTGCATGATAAAAGAAATAAAAAACTGATACATTCCATTATGCTTCATTTGACTGAAAACTCATAAATCTAGAGCATAAAATTATTTAAAAATTTCTCTATGCTTTTCCAAGTATCGTAATACTATTTTACTTGAAAAAAAGCTCAACAGATATACGTTATTTACGACTTCGGTAAATGAAAATAATTTAGTCCCCCCCCCCTGTGATGGTGGTGGGGACTAAAGAAGCCAATAAGTTACGTTGCTACTTCGTAAAAAGTATAAATCATGTCTTTTTTTTTCTCCCTACAGCTTATGTAAAGTATACTGTAATAATAACAGTAATGAATTTTTACATCTTTCTAGCATTTTATCCGAATCTCCATCTGACTTTTGTTTTATTTGTTAGTAATTTAGGTTTAAAAGGAAAACCCACTAAAGAAAAGTATCTCTCCTTGCAAAGAATACAGCAGATAAAAAAAATGTTTTTTTATTTGGTTATTGCATCAAAAATATCCAATTATTGTATTAAAGTTTTATTTTGAATGACATTAAACAGTAAATTGGAAGATCGCTTAAAAATTTGATTTTAAAAAATGTAAAGCGAATTTTCAGAAAATCTACAAAAATGGTGTTAGCTAGGTTTTGGGTCTCCTAGAAGCCTTAGGCTTCCCACAGTGCGGGGGTGTACGTTACGCCTTTTATTGTTTACAATTTACTGACATACCAACATATTTGATGTTAACATCTAAATTGAAGCAAGAACAGCTCCTAAATATTAGGTTGCAAATTAATGCGGAATACACGGGATTTCTCCTCCAAACTATAAACATTTTAAAGCCGTTCAGAACAATATATTTATGCGAAAATAGGAAGTCTTCAGAAACCGGGGCTTTTTAAAGCTTCAAAATACGCCTAGCAGAGCGAGTATCATTAAAATGTGGCTGCCCGTCCGTTGGATCTTCTTACGTCTGACTGCGTCACTAAGTTAGAGTAAAAGAGTTAGAAATTGTGGGTTTCCACCACAAAAAAGAGATCGAAATACAATTACACCGAACGTTTACTATCCGGGGCGTCAAATATCCGAACCAAAGTAAGGATACGTTTTCGAACAGTGCAATGCTAAGCATTTGTTTCCTGTGAGGCCAAAAGTGAAATGAATACCCAGGATGAGGGATATTTAGGGAATTTCAGTTGTGGTGAATTGGTAAACATCAGCGCGGAATATTAGGTCAGTTTGTTTTCAAGTGGGGGTGTATACGTGCTCTTTTGTTAATGTAGAAACCTAGATGGCATGCGATGCAGAAGACTGTGGATTTTAAATGTTAAATAATGACGAGGTAGTGACTTCCGCGCAAGAAGAATCCAACCCTGTGGA